>JASTWP010003472.1:0-23325 GCA_030770255.1 Temnothorax ravouxi
ATACGACATAGTGCGTTATACAAATAATCGTTTAATAGACGTAACGCTTGAGCGATTGTGAATCGTATGAGGTCCCACTCTACCTGGTTTCTTTTCTTTTTTTTCCCATACCGTTTGTATCAGCAAGGTCGGACAGAGTATCATTTCATATCATAGATATAACTCATATATAAATAGCTGTTATACAATTGTAGCTTATTAAGGTATTTCGTAAGGACGGTTTGTCAATTGTCGCTTAAATAGCGATGAGCTGATACGTTACGCTACCGCGTAATAACTGTTATAATTATAATCGTCAAAATGAATTTTTAATGTTTTTATTGAGTTGATAAGGAATACTGATCAGGAGAGAGGATTTCTTTCAATTACTATAATTATTCGCCCGTTTGTCGCTTCCGGTTGTTGTTATCGATATAGACGCGTGGTATCCCATTCTCCACGTCGTCTTTCCGCCGACGAGTGCCGAGAAGCGGGAGATAACGGCGGTTCAACGAACGTCTGGACGCTGGGTCGGGTCCTAGATAAAGGGGGAATGCTAGACGACGGGACAGATCGGGCACTCCTCGGCCGCGGCGGATGTCGGTCACGCGGATTTGCATCACAACTCGTTGTCCCCACCCTGCGTTTCCGACGCGCCGACGGCCGCTTGTGTGTCGGAGCTTTGAATCCGGCGCTGGAGTTGGAAAGAGCCATCAAACGCTGGATTAAGGGGGAATTACCGAAAGTTTACCGACGAGTTTACCGAAAGATAGGAAAAGCTCGCGGGGATTAGAGCAACGAGCAGTAACAGGTAGTTGAATGCCCGTATTGCATATGAGGCGTAACATGCACGCAACGACAGGCTTATGTAAGTCTTCATATGGCTATACCTAATAGTTCTACAAGCGTGATATTATTCATTTGCTTAAAGTGACCAGCAATATCCAGTTTATTTCAACTGATTTTTCTTTTTTTTGTTTATTTCTGGAAATCAGGCAAATTTCACATTAATCGTGACATCGAACAAAATTTATATGCGCAGATTTATTTTTATTATACCGGATGCACACATGACGTAGCACTGCGAATTATTTGCATAATTGTTAGCTTTGCATAATTGTAAGCTATCCATTTCTAGTTTTTATGGTAATGATGATAACAATTAGCTATGCTTGTCACTGAAGGGCTGCATCTTCATTACGGTGAAAGTAACTCGTCTGACAATGGGTTTGCATCCGGTACTTAAAGCGTCGCCGTTAATTAAACTTAACGTCGGTAGTTATAGTGACGTTAAAACTTTTGCGCGAATTGATTACGTTGTCATTAAAGATTATATTTAGTCTTGTCCTTGGTAAAAAGATGTTTTCGATTTTATAATATAATTTATTTTGTTACTTTATCTTACTAGTTTTTCTATTTTTCTTGTCTTTAATTAATCAATACACGTACCGATATCGACACACGAAACAATTTGAATTGCAAAATGGTCGTTTATATTATATATAAACGTACATAAATTTCATATATAATTATCTCATTAAATTAAGAGATTCGAAGCGAAAAGGACAACTTACGCAATCTTTGTATTTGCTTACATCAGCGTCATTATTATATTTTGAGCCTTTACTATTATGATTTATATACTTGAAATGCTATTATGACGAGTTATTGTGATTTATATACTTAAAATAGCATGTGACGAACCACGATGTTTGAAAAACAGGTATCGTCGATTACTAGAATCGATGACAAAAGGTTCGCTGGAATTATCTGTTTTTAATCTCGCGTTGAATGGACTTCGCTTTGAGTTTGATTTGAAGTTTAATTACCGTTAGATACCGTAAGATACGGCGTTTATCTGAAAGACGTGACGTTAAAAATTAGAAAATTGAAACTATGATCTGTCTTCTAAGAGCTTATCGGTGTCTTGATAACATTCACAATCGACAACGATTGACGTGCGTCGCTTGTTGAATCGCGTTACCTCACATAAAGTCAACATTTAGTTTTCTTAAGGTCTAGTTTACATCTGATTAATTATATGTACGTCTATGTCTGATACTTTGGAATGATCTTTGATACTCTGGAAGCACACGCGATTTCATTACATCTTACTTAGTATCTCAAGAACGAATCGAGGCCATTGTAATTAAACGACCGATCAAATACTGTAATTATTTGCCAACATGTCTGAACATATCGTGTGACATTAACAAGGTATAAAGAGACGTTTCTGAATCACGTTCTAAAAATCACGAGGACTCCGTCGATGTACCCAAGAAATTATAATAATTTTTTGAAGAATTTGTAAATCGCCTTGCAAATTCCAGAGCGTATCGCTTATTTTTATTTAAATAAATAGATTTTAATCAGCAATCTTTATATCTGTTTCAGAGGGATAGTTCCGCTGTTTAGTACAAGAAAGCAACAGCCACGATGCCGAAATCGGTATGTATCTCACTTCAGATATTTTAAATCGATGTACCGTCTTATTGGCATTAAGGTTTCTGGGTACTCGTCGCGGCCATGTTGGAATGTCCCGTCAGAAGCGAGAAATGACACGTTGAAAATTCTTGCGTAGTATTTATTTCCAAATAAAAAGATATTTGCTTAAAATAACACTACAGATCACTTCAGCACACTTCGAAAATACTCCGAGTTGAGGTTAAGTATACCCCTTTCCCTTGACAGTTAATAAACAGCCGTAGAACGAATGTGATACGATGCAGGCTTGTGCGCAGGCGCATGACTAGATTTCGGATTACATTAATTTTACGGCTGTTTATCAATTGTCAAGGGAAAGGGGTAGACTTGACTTCAACTCGGAGTATTTTTAAAGTATGCTGAAGTGATCTGTAGTGTTATTTTAAGGCTCCTGGGTAGTCACCGCGGCCATATTGAATTTCTTGCTATCGAGGCGAGAAATTACCCTATTGTAAGTTGCGGTATTTTCCGAAATAAAGAGACATTTCAATAAAAAATCACTATAGATCGTTTCAGCACACTTCTAAAATTGACCGGATACTATCCTTTTCCCTCGACAATAAACAAACAGCCATAAAACGAAGCCTAAACATACGGAAAAACAAGCCGTTTGACGACTATCGAAAGGAGTGGAGAATGTTCCTTCCGCATATGTATTTCTTGCAAATCTTACCATCCGGTCAATTTTACGAGTTTCACGAATACGATAAACGTTGTAGCACAAGTACAGAGCGAATAATAAAGAAATTTAACGCAACTTACAATAAGGTTGTCACATGTCACAAGGACAGGATTCTCCATTGGAGAGAGTGAGAGGAGAGAGTTCTTATTTCTACCGCGACGGTACGTCGCCACCGTCGCTTCGGAGTTCTCGGCTCAGGGACCAGGAGCCTTAAGTAAATATCTTTTTATTTGGAAATACTACGTAAGAATTCTCAACGTGTCAATTCTCAACATTTCTCGCTTCTGACGTCACATCTCATGAGATGTCGGGAAAGAGCCCAAGAGCCTTAAAAATTTTGGGGATAATCTTAGAAGAAGACAATAACAAATTGCGGTTCTGCGGTTGCATCCATAATTAATTTCTGACACAGAGAATAACTTGAGGCACAATTCGCGCTTGAATAATTGATATAAATTGATATTTTGCTGCAAGAAAAAGATTAAAAGAATACGAAGTATACGAAGTGGAAGACATTAACGTCGAGGCACGAGATACCAAGACGAGATATCGAGACGAGATATCGGGAAGATATCCGTAATCCGAATGTATTTCCGAGTCGCGATTCGCGATCCGCACACGTTCGCGGAATGCCGTCACATCGACCTAAAACTTTACGCGTTCACTTTGCAATAATTTCTGTGCGGGAAGGACTGTGCTATCCGACTTGTTTGCGCAACTTGTCGCAGCCACACATCGCGCGATGCTGGCGACATGTGAACTTCTCGGAAACTATAATCTAATCGATTCCATGAAATAAGAAAACAGAAATCATAAACTAATTAACAGTATTTTCTGGTATTAAAATTAAGAGATCTGCAGAGAGAGTAGAGCTGATCAGTCTCGAGAGGTTCCGTTTGCTCATTTGTTTGAGAGGAATCGGCAGAGGTGAGGACCATTCGTAATTTCGGTTAATTTAATTTTTGTACGGAAGATAATTGCTTCGAAGATAATCGTAATTCTTTTTCTCCGTAAATCACGAACGGATACGTCGTACTCGTTGCATCGAAGTCGCGATTAGACCGATGTCGGGTCACCGGATAGACATGTAAGTACTTTGTACTTGAATAAAACGGAAGAAGATATGCATCTTTCCGTTCGATACAGCAGACCGATGAATAATGGAACGGAAACTGCGGCATTTCCTTGCCGTGAAGGTACAGCCGCTTTTAAAGATGTATTTTTTTCTTTTTTTTTGTCAATATTACGCAAGGTATCTATCGTTATAATCGGCTTTAATGAATACTCATATACAAAAAATAAAACCATTATGCATATGCAGACGTGTTGTGACTCGTCTGCCATTCACGACTAAATTTCTTTTTTATGTAACTGCATTATGTAATTCGCGACGCGTACGTACAAAAGACATTTGTTCGTCTAAGTCGCGCGGTGCGTCTATTTTTTTCAGATTTAAGAAGAAGCTACTTTCTCATTTTATTTTTCACGCTTCTCGCTCTTTCAAAGTTGTACAGCTGTCAGTACAGTTGTTTGCGCGAAACGAGCGTAAGGCATCGTCTATCAAGAGACCGATACTCATTTGCATAAAACCGAAGCGGCCGCGTTGCATAACGCGAAACTGATTTACAGTTCGAGTCAAGGAAAAGACTAAACGCTTAGTTAATTTCAATCGTCTTTAAAAATCGTGCACAAAATGGCATCAACGACGACTAATCTCCGTTTTTATCAATGCAGATTAACTTTAATCTCGAGTTAACTTACTTTTTATTAAATTATTAAATATATTACTCATTTTATGCAAAGCAATATGAAAGAATATTGGGCCAACGATACGAGATAAATAAAAGATATTATGTTACAACTTTATTCATAATTAGAATCGATATAAAGTAGACGTTTCGACTTCATTAAATCTTCTTCAGTACTAAATTAAAACTTGTGGAAATAAGAAAGCTGACGCATTATAAATTAAAAGAAACTTAGACCATAATGAACACTAGGATACATTGCACGAATATGAGGTCACAACAAGAGGCTAAAAACTTTTTATCCTTTTCTAATTCTTAGAACTAGAAAATAGAATAGAAAAACGAACGAAAAATTTTCGATTTTTGTGTTTATTTCTATCACAATATAGATTAAGGATGTTTTATATAGTTAGGCAAAATGTAACGAAGTTGATGAAAATTTAATATCATATTCTGTATACTCTTTCAAAGTTCGGGGTCAAATTTTAAATCGATTCACAATTTAGATAAAAAGTTATCAATTCTTGAAAATCCGTTTTATAAAGGGTTTTACAGAGAAAAGTGTAAACATTAAAATATTTTACATACAAGCAGATCATCAACAAACAAAAATATAGCAACAAAATTTGAAACGATTTACAACAATTTTTTTTTGAAAATTTTTTTTTGAAAAAAAAAAGTAATAACAGTTATTTACATTCACTAAATCTACGTCTTTTACATTCTATTAGATGTTCCGTAACTATTTATATACATTTTTTTGTCTTTGGATCCCTGGAGAATTAATATCAGAGTTTTTAATATTTCCTGCATACTTTTGGTTGGGACTGTGGGTATAAAACATCCTTAACTTTAATCTCGGTTTAACTCCCTTTTTTTATCTTTTTCTAGTTCTAAGAATTAGGAAAAGATAAGGAGTTAAACCGAGATTAAAGTTAATCTCCTATTATTACGTTTATGCGAGCGTTACTTCTGTAGTTACGATAATTCCTCCGCGTAAACGGGGTTTTGTGGTAACTTACGATAATTCACTCCGCGTAAACGATTAAATTATTGTAAGTTACTACAGAAGTAACGCTCGCGTAAACGTAGTAATTGTGATAGAAATGGACATGAGAGAATTTTTGGTCGTTTTTCTATTCATTGCACGCTTCGTTGCGCGGTCGCGGACATATCGCGCCGTGTAGGTCGGCGACGTAAGGAATGCGATATCGCGTGTGTCGCAACGTGAAAGGCATCGGCCTTTAACGCATCCGAGAGGTCGACGAGTGCCCTGCTCGCTCGTTCAAGGAGGCCACTGGACTTTACGCATTTTTTTTTGCGAGGAAGGAAATCTTTTTTTCGAGAACGCCGTTTTTCATGAAATTCTACGTGACTCGCGACGATCGGGCGACCCAGATGAGAAACGCAGACCGTGAAGAGATCGCTCTCGGACTTTGAGTCGGTCTCTCTCTTGTTACCTGTTGCAAATAAAATTTATAAGCAGTATTATAAGCTGCATAAAGCGGGGAGCACACACTTCTGCACAACGCATAATGCGTAAGGATAAGAAAATTGATTGGTCCATACACATATGCATAAGAAAATAGACCAATCAGTTTTCTTATGCTTACGTATTATGCGTTATGCAAAAATCTGTGTTCCCCGCTTAAAGGTCAATCCAAATAAACTTGCATAGCGCATAAACATAAGCATAAGAAAATTGCAGATTGGTCTATATACATGTGCATAAGGAAATAGACCAATCCGTTTCTTTATGCATATGCTTATGCACCTATGCAAATTTGTCTAGATTGACCTTAAAGCGGGGAACACAGACTTTTGGATAACGCATAATACGTAAGCATAAGAAAACTGATTTGTCTATTTCCTTATGCATATGTGTATGGACCAATTAATTTTCTTATGTTTACGCATTATGCGTTATGTAGAAGTGTGTGCTCCCCGCTTGATGCGGGAGAATCGTGGCGTCGCTGAAACGCCCGCCAGCAACATTATAACGTCAGCCTCAGTGAAACAGGATCCTTCGCTCGTTCGTATCCTGCGTTAATTCGATACGAATAGCGACGTTCGCCTACGCTCTACATTTTACCAGCAACGTATGCGTCTAGACATCGCGCGGAGATAAGTAGAGACCCCTGCGCGCCGCCGGGGAGAGAAACTTCCGCGTCCTCAGGAAGTCTCGGGGCAAAAGTGAAAAATTATGCAATCAAATCAGCGCGGGTGCGCGCGCGCACGCGCGCGAAGAGAGAACGGTTTACAACGGTCGCGCGTTCTCGCAAATCGGCCGGGCGGCGCGGCGCAGCGCGGCGTCGGCCGGCCGGTTTCCGAAAACGTTGGAGCCAGGCGGGGTCGTTTCCTTCCGCGGCACCCGGTACTTATCGCCGGAGCGCGCGCGGCGCGCCGCGATTGGTCGCCGCCACCGACCGGCTCGGCCCACGTGACCGCGTTCGCGCCCCGCACGCGCTTAGAGCGGGAGAAGAGTTGCAACCGTTGCGCGTCGCGTCGCGTCGCGTCCCCGCGTGTAGGAGAGGGGAAAGGAGCGCCGTCAGTTGCACTTGTGGTTCGGGGCCCCATTGTCCCGCGACTCCGGAGACCGGCTCGAAGGCCGATCGCGCACGCTCGTTAGCACGATCCGTTAATTTTGCGCCGTCGACGTTATCGAATCGCTGTCGCATCGCGTTTCTCGGCGTCTCGAGTCCGTGTGTATTTTGCCGCGTTTTTTTTTTTTCATCGGTGGTTTTCCTCCCTGTGAAGGTGTTCGACGAATCTCGCAGACATGGTCGCCGGCGGCAAGATGGTAAGCCGGCCGTTACCGGCGCGAGACTAGTTTGAATTTCATTCTCTGTATCGCGATGGATATGTCAGAATTGCAACGCAGGCTTCCCTTCGGATAAATATCTCGCGATTCGCTTAGATTTCATACTTGTATACAGAAAGTCTTCTATATACAATGCAGTTGAATTTGAATTTTTTTTTTTAATCAATGGAAATTTTTTAGGAAAAAACATAAAGGAGCACAAATTAACGTAAGAAGTAAAATATGACATGAATTAATTTTTTCTGGAGCAACCGATTTTGACGTTTCAGGGATCTTATCACATTTATGCCATTCTGATAGAATATATGGAGAACATATATACCTGTATCCATTGCAGACTCCGCCAAAAATGACCATTAAGTTCCTATGTATTGTTGCAGAATGTGCGGATGTTGGCGGTGAAGTTTCTAATGTGTTTATAGCAGTCCACTTATTCGATTTTATAGAGTATACATGTAATTCATTAAATAATTTCCATTACTGAAAAAATATTATCTCTTGTAATATGATTTATTATACAATACACGCATATTTTATTAACTTTCAAAGTCCCTTTTCTCGAAACATTAAGATGAGAGAGACCACGGTGATGCACGATATATATTTTTAGGTTATAACTGACTGACAGCTGACAGCACGAGCGCGCTGAATCCGCTAAAACGCACTGTCTGCACTGAGCGTACACTACGCACACGTCATACGTATGTGTACATATATGCTGTCTCTTTTCAATCTCTTTTTAATCTCAGCCTTAAGCTATATCCACACAAACTTGCATAAGCCCATAAACATATAAGCATAAGAGAATTGATTGGTCCATACACATGTGCATAAGGAAATAGACCAATCAATTTTCTTATCCTTACGTATTATGCGTTATGCAAAAGTATGTGTTTTGCAATTTTTATAAGTCAACATTGAAAGGTTCTATGATCATTCATTGCATATTTTACAAGTAACATAATTTTTTCCGCGATTCGCGCAAACGGCTCCACTGTGCGTCGGGCCCGAGCCGAGCGCGGCCGCCGCTCGCGGCCGCCGCGGCGGCCGCAGCATATCCCCTCCTAACTGGCTAGTTCGGACACGAACCATTAGCACGGACGCAAACCATGTGCGGTTACCGAGCGAAACGACGTAGTTTATGCGCACTTTCTCAGGTGGCGCGTCGGAAGATGCGACACACAAAAATTGACGAAAAATGCCGGGATGGTCTCTCTCAGGTTTCTCTCTGCTATCGCCTATCGCCTTATTTGAAAAATAAGGAATAAGATAAAGGAATAAGGAATAAGGAATGTAGCATCTCACTTTAGTACACGTACATTAAAGTGAGATGCAACATGCCTTATTCCTTATTTCTTTATCTTATTCCTTATTTACTTTCTCATTGTGTCTGAGCTTTAATGGAGCGGATTAGGTATAAGTGCCCATCTATAATAGGTGTTTTAAGCCCTAAGCCTTAAGAAATTGTTCAATCACAATTGAATTTGAGGAGAATATAATTGACTGTAATTGGTCAATTTCTTAGGGCTTAAGGCTTAAAACACCTATTGTAGATGGGCACTAAGGAGTACTACAGCTTGCGTCATGTGTTATGCGTTAACGCATGATGAAATGAAAATAATCAGTCTTTCCTTTTTTCCTGAGAATAGAAAAACTAATTAATTCATTCCTTTATGCGTTAAGCGTTATGTAAAAGTCCGTTTTTTCTCTTTTTTTACAAGTTTCTCTTACTGCCGTCAAAATCGCTGAAAAATAAATATAATGTCGTCAAAGTATACAGTGTCGGCAAAGTAACCATTTCTCTGTTTCGGGTTAGTTTGACGACGTCGCTGAAATATACGATTTACTAATAAAATTTTGACGACCGTCGTCAAAATAGCCAAAAGTCGTTAAATTTGCCAATTCGTACTAGAATTCGTCGTCAAAGTAACTGATCTACATATATATATATATATATATATATATATAACTCATCTTACTTACTCACACATGTTCCCTCTCAACTAGCATTATACTACTACAATAAATCACACGCAATACAGAGCTGTTCACTCTCATCATCACATACTAATCTCATTCATGAAGCTCTATCTCATAGATTTTACGACATCTATTGAATCTCGCAAACTCTATTTCATTGTTTAAATACGCTTCAATACACTCGCGGCACTCATCTGCAGTCCTTATACGCATGATTATTTTTCCGCACTTGATGCACATTGTTTTAACATGGATTGGGAACCCATGCAACCGCGATGAAATGCCATGCCATTGCACTTTTCTTCATATCCACGCAACTGAAGGTGAAACACCGCATAGCACCCCTGACATAAGCGTATACGTGAAGATCTCCGTCCCACGTAGCAGGGCTCGAGCCCGATGATGCAGAAACTATGTATAAGATTATCATATGTTTTGGGATACATCCGAGGCAGAACCCCGTCCAACAACCCAATAATTATGAGTTGTATTGGCGGTTTTATTTCTATAAATAGAAGAATTTTATATAATTAAATTTTAACACTGTTTTTTAAATCTTAAAAAATAAAATTTTTTTTCTTACTGTATTTTTTCAAAAAAATTTAAACTCAAACGACACAAGTTCTTGTTACACTCAAAATCGCGTTCGCGTGCGAGATGTAGCTGAAGAATGGTCCACTCGCCAAAATACAGATTCATCATCTTTACGACAAGAGATGTTTAAGCATTTTATACTTATGCACTGACTTCATCAAACACATGCAAAAGTGCAAATCTTGCATAGCGCCGATGTATGGCTGCTGCGATCATATAGATTAAATCCACAAAAGTCAATGGCGTGATACCTTTTTCAAAGACATATTGCGACGCGTCACGATAATTGATGATTTCATCGAACGTTCACAAAATTGCAATTGTTGTATTTTCAAATAGCGCGCCGATATACGGCTGCTGTAAGCATGGTGTTGGTAGGGACGAAGTTAAATACAATTTAATTTTTGCATAAGCCAATGACGTGATATTGTTTTCAAAAACATGCCGCAACATGTCACACAATGACATCATCGAACACGTGCACTAAATCTGTACAGGTCAATGATATGATATCAAGGACAATGTCACGATGACTTTACTCAATAATAGTCGAGATCCGGCAATTGGTACATCAAAATTTTAAGTAAAGTAAAATGAAAATCGCACCTCCTAAAGAAAATTGAAATCAATGAAGAAATTGAAGTTGAAGTTAATGAAGAAGAAGAAATGTCTGATGAAGATGCAGTTCCTTCGGACTTAAAAGTATCGCTACGAGAAACAGTGAACTCTTTTGTACGTTCAATCTGCAAAAATGGTACGTGTTGCGCGTTATCTAGCCTATACTAGCATCGCTGGAGAAATTCCAGGAACGTAATAGCGAGTAAGCGTTGTCACGTATACTTAATTTGACTGTTCACATACACAAGTACAATGCATGCGAGGTGTTTTGTGGAAATACCGCGAGAAATTAAAATGAATAGAGCTGTGGTCAACGTCGCGCGTTCTCACTCTCGGCCCCGTTTGCGCGCGTCTTTTCTTCACCAACGATATTTAATTGTTTAGATCTTCGCGATATTTAATTTTTAATAATACATTTAAGTAAACGATAAACGAAGACAGCTTAATTCTAATGACAGGGAATTGGATGAATGGTAAATGAAAAGGAAAAATCATTTAAACTTTTTACCATATTATATACTTATTTATTTGTCATGTGGCATGAATTTTGTGTCAACATGAATTCATATAAATAGGTTAGATTACTATGCACTTTATTCCTCTGATGGGGTTGAAAGGGCGTTTTAGGGACGCCAACTTTTTACAAAATTATTTTACATTTACTCGCTTTCTGCCACCTAATTACTCTACCTATACACACACCCACACATACATGCACACAACGCTCGCTTTGTCTTATCCTTAGAATCCGTACAAATATATATTGCTTATAGATAAGTTACAAAATTGATATAGTGTTTTTTTAAAAGCGCAACCTTAACTGAGGAAGTAAGAAAATAATGGGAGTTCAAGGCAACTTCTTTACCTGAAACACACAAATGTAACAAGATGATTAATATAAAGCAATGTTTATTCAATATTTTGTATTAGAAAAACGAGTAACTCACCAGTGTTCTTCTTCTTCTTCAAAGTCCTCCATATCAAATAAACGACGTAATCCAAAAATATCAATGTCCGCGGAATTTTCCCAGATTTCAGCGTTGTTTTCCTGGTCAATCGTCCTAAACCAACTTATCCAACGCTGGCGCGCCAAGTTTACGAATCCTCATGCTATTTTATCTCGTGCATGTATATATGGTGCTAAAAACAAGATAAACAAAAATTTAAAAATGTGAAATCTATGAAAATATTCATACGTACCGGATTGCGAGGGATCCGAATCCTCACCATATTATTTAGTTCTATTTCAAGTGCGGGCACGTTGTCTACCCATATCCACTGTAACAAAAAGAATGATTATATGTGACAGGAATTATAATAGTTTACGTTTACGTGAGTATTACTTCTGTAGTAACTTATACGAACGATATCATCGTAGTTACTATAAAATCTTTCGTTTATGCGGAGGAATTATCGTATTGGGAAGGGTTCGCGTGCAACGGCAGCGTCGGTCTGCGGAGGAGGGGGCGGGTATCGCGTTCGCGTTTCTCCATTAACTCTTCACGCTATTACATGCAAGCTTAATTAAATAAATTTTTATTGTACTTAGAAAATTTGCCTACCACCGCTGGATTTGAACCAGAAACCTCCGTCTCTTAAGTCAGTCATCTTCAGAATACAGGCCATAGTCTCTTAATTTTAAACAATAATATGTATACACTAAAATACTGCAGGCTATTTACACAGTTAAAATTTACACAAAAACACACATAGGACACAGATTACACGGTGAAATAAGATATAATGGGTCTCCACAAGATGAACAGAAAAGACCGTCCATGAGAATATACGAACATGTGTCGTGTCTGCAATAAACGTATAACATCGAGAATAATCCACTGATTCTCACAATGCATGACGCACAAAACTTCACCTGTCCTGGAGTGAAATAACAGTATGTGCAGCACATCTTTGTCAGAGGATTTAACGCATTTACTTCTGCATGATTCAACACTCTGAAAATTTCTTCCGTATCAGACATTTCACTATCATAACACGAATCGTCTGACAATATTGCATCTTCATCAGACATTTTTTCTTCTTCATTCACTTCCATTTCTTCATCGTTTGCTTCAACTTCCATTCTTTCTTCTCCTTCAAACAATTCTTCGAGATCCATTTTATTTTAATGATAAAACCGCGGTATTGCACTAACGCGTCTAAATCAATTAGACGTTATATTCTCCACCGCCTTTTCGACCGTCCCCTATTCTTTTCCAATATATTTGGTAATAGAGAAACATCCGGTTCGATTGGCGATCGGCGATTCCGATTTCGCGACGGATCAGGTATCTCGTTACGTCGACTTTTCACAAATCCGATCTGCAACAATTCCTCACGAGCGGTTCGCTGATTTTTACGATCGGTTTCCTGATTTTAGGATTGAACACCGGTTTGCAAAGTTCTTCGTATTCGTAGTTCATATCATGTTAAATTTGGTGGGCCTTGATATACAGTAGCATTAAGATGGCCAGAACGAACCAATTTTCGTATAAGCCGCAAAGAGCATCGAAAGAGAACGTTGCAGGCCTCAAAAGGCACCAATACACGGTATTAATGTTGGAAATCACAGTGTAGACAGCAACAATCGCAACGCTTGAAAAAATTTTTTGTCAAGACAAACACGACCGAACACGATCAAGCACACCAACCGACTCTTACTTCCAGTTCTCGACTACTGAGCGTACCATCAAATTCATCCTTCTACATCTCACTATTGTTACATTGTTTGCTTTTTTTTCATATCTAATTTTATTGTGATCTCAGCATCCATACTATTGCGCTTTCCGAAAAATCTACAATGTGCAGTTTTGCACGTGTGCAATGAAGTCACCGCGAGGCACGTAAGTTCATGAAAACGATATCGCGTTATTGACTTTCAGTGGTTTAATCTGTATAACAGCTATTGAACAGCTATCAAACAGCTATTGAACCGCTATGAAACAGCTATTAAACAGCTATTGAACTGCTATGAAACAACTAAAAACAGCTAAAAACAGCTGTGAAACAGCTCTTGAACAGCTCTCAAACAACTTAAACAGCTATCTGTATAACTGCGATCTGTATAACTGCTATTGAACAGCTATCAAACAGCTATTGAACCGCTATGAAACAGCTATCAAACAGCTATTGAACCGTTATGACACAGCTAAAAACAGCTAAAAACAGCTATCAAACAGCTCTTGAACAGCTATCAAACAACTAAAACAGCTATCTGTATAACTGCGATCTGTATAACTGCTATTGAACAGCTATCAAACAGCTATTGAACCGCTATGAAACAGCTATCAAACAGCTATTGAACCGCTATGACACAGCTAAAAACAGCTAAAAACAGCTATCAAACAGCTTTTGAACAGCTATCAAACAACTAAAACAGCTATCTGTATAACTGCGATCTGTATAACTGCTATTGAACCGATATCAAACTTCTTTAAAACAGCTATCAAGCAACTAAAAACATCTTTAAAAACAGCTATCAAACAGCTATCAAACAACTAAAAACAACTATCAAACAACAATCCACATCGCCGAATACTAGCTAATTATCCTGGGGTTTCACCCCCTTAACCAGCAAAAGAACCCATTCGACGGAGACGATCAGGAAAAATCACAGCAGCGATCAAATGCGCTTATCGGATAAACTTTACCAAACCGAACAACATTGTATGAGTCATCCTGGTGAGTCATCCTGGAGGGGATACAAGAACACACATATAATTGGGCCGTGTAAAAAAGCTGAAAAAGGTACCCGAAATCAACGGCCCAATTATATGTGTGTTCTTGTATCCCCTGTTGCCATTTATTCTCACTCACCAGGATGACTCACCAGGATGACTCATACAATGTTGTTCGGTTTGGTAAAGTTTATCCGATAAGCGCATTTGATCGCTGCTGTGATTTTTCCTGATGTCTCCGTTCTTCTGCTGGTTAAGGGGGTGAAACCCCAGGATAATTAGCTAGTATTCGGCGATGTGGATTGTTGTTTGATAGTTGTTTTTAGTTGTTTGATAGCTGTTTGATAGCTGTTTTTAAAGATGTTTTTAGTTGCTTGATAGCTGTTTTAAAGAAGTTTGATATCGGTTCAATAGCAGTTATACAGATCGCAGTTATACAGATAGCTGTTTTAGTTGTTTGATAGCTGTTCAAGAGCTGTTTGATAGCTGTTCAAGAGCTGTTTGATAGCTGTTTTTAGCTGTTTTTAGCTGTGTCATAGCGGTTCAATAGCTGTTTGATAGCTGTTTCATAGCGGTTCAATAGCTGTTTGATAGCTGTTCAATAGCAGAGTTATACAGATCGCAGTTATACAGATAGCTGTTTTAGTTGTTTGATAGCTGTTCAAGAGCTGTTTGATAGCTGTTTTTAGCTGTTTTTAGCTGTGTCATAGCGGTTCAATAGCTGTTTCATAGCGGTTCAATAGCTGTTTAATAGCTGTTCAATAGCAGTTATACAGATCGCAGTTATACAGATAGCTGTTTTAGTTGTTTGAGAGCTGTTCAAGAGCTGTTTCACAGCTGTTTTTAGCTGTTTTTAGTTGTTTCATAGCAGTTCAATAGCTGTTTAATAGCTGTTTCATAGCGGTTCAATAGCTGTTTGATAGCTGTTCAATAGCTGTTATACAGATTAAACCACTGAAAGTCAATAACGCGATATCGTTTTCATGAACTTACGCGCCTCGCGGTGACTTTCATTGCACACGTGCAAAACTGCACATTGTAAATTTTTCGGAAGGCGCAATAGTATGGATGCTGAGATCACAATAAAATTAGATATGAAAAAAAAGCAAACAATGTAACAATAGTGAGATGTAGAAGGATGAATTTGATGGTACGCTCAGTAGTCGAGAACTGGAAGTAAGAGTCGGTTGGTGTGCTTGATCGTGTTCGGTCGTGTTTGTCTTGACAAAAAATTTTTTCAAGCGTTGCGACTGTTGCTGTCTACACTGTGATTTCCAACATTAATACCGTGTATTGGTGCCTTTTGAGGCCTGCAACGTTCTTTTTCGATGCTCTTTGCGGCTTATACGAAAATTGGTTCGTTCTGGCCATCTTAATGCTACTGTATATCAAGGCCCACCAAATTTAACATGATATGAACTACGAATACGAAGAACTTTGCAAACCGGTGTTCAATCCTAAAATCAGGAAACCGATCGTAAAAATCAGCGAACCGCTCGTGAGGAATTGTTGCAGATCGGATTTGTGAAAAGTCGACGTAACGAGATACCTGATCCGTCGCGAAATCGGAATCGCCGATCGCCAATCGAACCGGATGTTTCTCTATTACCAAATATATTGGAAAAGAATAGGGGACGGTCGAAAAGACGGTGGAGAATATAACGTCTAATTGATTTAGACGCGTTAGTGCAATACCGCGGTTTTATCATTAAAATAAAATGGATCTCGAAGAATTGTTTGAAGGAGAAGAAAGAATGGAAGTTGAAGCAAACGATGAAGAAATGGAAGTGAATGAAGAAGAAAAAATGTCTGATGAAGATGCAATATTGTCAGACGATTCGTGTTATGATAGTGAAATGTCTGATACGGAAGAAATTTTCAGAGTGTTGAATCATGCAGAAGTAAATGCGTTAAATCCTCTGACAAAGATGTGCTGCACATACTGTTATTCACTCCAGGACAGGTGAAGTTTTGTGCGTCATGCATTGTGAGAATCAGTGGATTATTCTCGATGTTATACGTTTATTGCAAACACGACACATATTCGTATATTCTCATGGACGGTCTTTTCTGTTCATCTTTGTGGAGACCCAATTATATCTTATTTCACCGTGTAATCTGTGTCCTATGTGTGTTTTTGTGTAAATTTTAACTGTGTAAATAGCCTGCAGTATTTTAGTGTATACATATTATTGTTTAAAATTAAGAGACTATGGCCTGTATTCTGAAGATGACTGACTTAAGAGACGGAGGTTTTCTGGTTCAAATCCAGCGGTGGTAGGCAAAATTTTCTAAGTACAATAAAAATTTATTTAATTAAGCTTGCATGTAATAGCGTGAAGAGTTAATGGAGAAACGCGAACGCGATACCCGCCCCCTCCTCCGCAGACCGACGCTGCCGTTGCACGCGGACCCTTTCCCGATACGATAATTCCTCCGCATAAACGAAAGATTTTATAGTAACTACGATGATATCGTTTCGTATAAGTTACTACAGAAGTAATACTCACGTAAACGTAAACTATTATAATTCCCTGTCACATATAATCATTCTTTTGTTACAGTGGAATATGGGTAGACAACCGTGCCCGCACTTGAAATAGAACTAAATAATATGGTGAAGATTCGGATCCCTCGCAATCCGGTACGTATGAATATTTTCATAGATTTCACATTTTTAAAATTTTTGTTATCTTGTTTTCAGCACCATATATACATGCACGAGATAAAATAGCATGAGGATTCGTAAACTTGGCGCGCCAGCGTTGGATAAGTTGGTTTAGGACGATTGACCAGGAAAACAACGCTGAAATCTGGGAAATTCCGCGGACATGATATTTTGGATTACGTCGTTGTATTCGATATGGAGGACTTTGAAGAAGAAGAAGAACACTGATAAGTTACTCGTTTTTTCTAATACAAAATATATTGAATAAACATTGCTTTTATATTAATCATCTTGTTACATTTGGTGTGTTTCAGGTAAAGAAGTTGCCTTGAACTCCCATTATTTTCTTACTTCCTCAGTTAAGGTTGCGCTTTTAAAAAAAATACTATATCAATTTTGTAACTTATCTATAAGCAATATATATTTGTACGGATTCTAAGGATAAGACAAGGCGAGCGTTGTGTGCATGTATGTGTGGGTGTTGTGTATAGGCAGAGTAATTAGGTGGCAGAAAGCGAGTAAATGTAAAATGATTCTTGTAAAAAGTTGGCGTCCCTAAAAAACGCCCTTTCAACCCCATCAGGGAATAAAGTGCATAGTAATCTAACCCTATTTATATGAATTCATGTTGACACAAAATTCATGCCACATGACAAATAAATAAGTATATAATATGGTAAAAAGTTTAAATGATTTTTCACTTTTCATTTACCATTCATCCAATGCCCTGTCATTAGAATTAAGCTGTCTTCGTTTATCGTTTACTTAAATGTATTATTAAAAATTAAATATCGCGAAGATCTAAACAAATTAAATATCGTTGGTGAAGAAAAGACGCGCGCGAACGGGGCCGAGAGTGAGAACGCGCGACGTTGACCACAGCTCTATTCATTTTAATTTCTCGCGGTATTTCCACAAAACACCTCGCATGCATTGTACTTGTGTATGTGAACAGTCAAATTAAGTATACGTGACAACGCTTACTCGCTATTACGTCCTGGAATTCCTCCAGCGATGCTAATATAGGCTAGATAACGCGCAACACGTACCATTTTTTGCAGATTGAACGTACAAAAGAGTTCACTGTTTCTCGTAGCGATACTTTTAAGTCCGAAGGAACTGCATCTTCATCAGACATTTCTTCTTCTTCATTAACTTCAACTTCAATTTCTTCATTGATTTCAATTTTCCTTTAGGAGGTGCGATTTCCATTTACTTTACATAAAATTTGATGTACCAATTGCCGGATCTCGACTATTATTGAGTGAAGTCATCGTGACATTGTCCTTGATATCATATCATTGACCTGTACAGATTTAGTGCACGTGTTCGATGATGTCATTGTGTGACATGTTGCGGCATGTTCTTTGAAAACAATATCACGTCATTGGCTTATGCAAAATTAAAATTGTATTTAACTTCGTCCCTACCAACACCATGCTTACAGCAGCCGTATATCGGCGCGCCTATTTGAAAATACAACAATTGCAATTTTGTGAACGTTCGATGAAATCATCAATTATCGTGACGCGTCGCAATATGTCTTTGAAAAAGGTATCACGCCATTGACTTTTGTGGATTTAATCTATATGATCGCAGCAGCCATACATCGGCGCTATGCAAGATTTGCACTTTTGCATGTGTTTGATGAAGTCAGTGCATAAGTATAAAAATGCTTAAACATCTCTTGTCGTAAAGATGATGAATCTGTATTTTTGGCGAGTGGACCATTCTTCAGCTACATCTCGCACGCGAACGCGATTTTGAGTGTAACAAGGACTTGTGTCGTTTAAGGTTTAAATTTTTTTGAAAAAATACGATAAGAAAAAAAATATTTTATTTTTTAAGATTTAAAAACAGTGTTAAAATTTAATTACATAAAATTTCTTCTATTTATAGAAATAAAACCGCCAATACAAACTCATAATTATTTGGTTGTTGGACGGGGTTCTGCCTCGGATGTATCCCCAAAACATATGATAATCTTATACATTAGTTCTCATGCCATCATCGGGCTCGAGCCCTGCTACGTGGACGGAGATCTCCACGTATACGCTTATGTCAGGGGTGCTATGCCGGTGTTTCACCTTCAGTTGCGTGGATATGAAAGAAAAGTGCAATGGCTATGGCATTTCATCGCGGTTGCATGAGTTCCCAATCCATGTTAAAACAATGTGCTTCAAGTGCGGAAAAATATATCATGCGTTATAAGGACTGCAGATGAGTGCCGCGAGTGTATTGAAGCGTATTTTAAACAATGAAATAGAGTTTGCGAGATTCAATAGATGTCGTAAAATCTATGTGAGATAGAGCTTCATGAATGAGATTAGTATGTGATGATGAGAGTGAACAGCTCTGTATTGCGTGTGATTTATTGTAGTAGTATAATGCTAGTTGAGAGGGAAAATGTGTGAGTAAGTAAGATGAGTTATATATATATATATATATATAATATATATATATATATATATTGTAGGACATGACTATTGCCATATTGTATTATTGAAGTTCTGTATATGTTGTTGGATATACTATGCTTGTCATACTCGTGTGTGTGTTGCGTCGATGCATTGGCGGCGTGCCCAAAGAGCGAAAAAATTACGCTTAAATTTAAACGTTTATGTCTTATGTCGAGTTTATTGTGTGCAATCGCAGATAGTTCTGTACTGCTAATGAACTACTACAATAAAACTATTCTAAAAGAACCTTTAGTGAAAAAATTTTATACTATGTTTGACTTGGCTTTCTCTGTCCCTGTTCCCGCAACATTCTCATATTACTGTATGACTTCGAATAATTAATGCGTGAACTCGAACTCTATGCTTATAACGTACGTAGGAGCTGTCAGATTAAATTTATCATTTTCTTCTATGTTATTTAAATGCAAATATAACAGGTATGTTACTTCCTAAAAGATTATAATAAAAATAATGTTTAAAATATAATTAATATTTAAAATATAAATTGTATATTAAATATAGATACTTATTCAATAGCAGTTATACAAATCAAATCATCGAAACAGTTTCGCGCGTGTTCAATAAAATCATCGCGAGACATGTCGCGACATGTTCTTCAAAACAATAACGCTCCATTGACTTATGCGAAATTGCAAAAATTTGCAGTTTTGCACGTGTTCGATGAAATCATCGCAAGACACGTATGCTCTTTGAAAAGAAATCATATTTGATGCCCGATGAGGTGATCTCATCACGAATGTTCTTAACAAAGATATCACATTTAACGTATATGTGGATTGTGGTGGTGGTCACCATGCAGCAGCCGTACATTGGCGCTATTTTTGCAAGATTTGCAGTTTTGTGTATGTATAAATGGTTCTACGAGGATTCTAGAGCGCAAGTCGAGAGTTCGATACGGTTCGTGTACGTCGCAAACAGCCTCCAGATACGATGAACACTCACGGTGCGAACTACTACGTTCCGATTCAGGAATGAAACGTGCGAGAAACAGCACAATGAGTAAGTACCGCTAATTTTCGTATATACTTGTGAAAAAAACTTTTTTATAAACGTAATTGTATTTTTTTACAGTTTTGATAAACCCCGCTACACGCCACGTATTTTGGGAAGGAGATTTGCCTTGACATCGACAGCATATAAATTTTTTGGATGTTGGAATCAACGCGGGACCTATGTCCTCTGTGGATATACATATTGGTGATAACCGAGGCAATCGAATAATTCTGCTCACATGCAACGTGGGTGACACTTCATCGAAAAACGTGCAGATATACAGCGACTCGTGCAGTCATCGGCACCATCATCGCTAACGTTTCGAGATCTGGAGCTCGTTAAAATACGTGACGCAGATATTGTAAAATTGACGTCGTGCGGCACCAACTTGTACATGAAACCGTCAACCGTACTCTTCCTGTTCAAACTAGAACATTGCGTCAAAAATGTGTATTTTCAACAATGTCAAAATGTTCATGGCGTAAGTGAAAAATTTAAACAGTTTGTAACAATTTTACGGCGAAAATGTATTATTGACAAATGTAACGCAGTTACAATCTTGCGTGAAGTTTATGATAAAAATTCGATTATTGATTGTGAACTGTTGGCGTATGCTGCTGATACTATTGTGTATAATGCGCTACATGATAATAAATACATATAATATGGTTAAAAAATTTCCTTTTCATTTACCGTTCCCTGTCGTTAAGCTTCGTTTATCGTTACTTAAATATAATATTAAAATTAAATATCGCGAAGATCTAAACGATTAAATATTGTTGGCGAAAAAAAATATATGCATCGTGAGCGATAACGCGAAACGGGGGCCGGGGGCCGGGAGGGACCGCGGAGAACAAGAAGACGCGCGCGACCGGGGGACGGGGGCGAGGAAGAGATAACGCGAGCGGAGCGTGTGACGTCACGCGGACCGGCGCGGCCGTTGCACGCGGACCCCCTCCCGCGGCGAAAACGCGGTCGCTTCGCGGCGCCGGAAAAACCCCTCGCCCCGCGGCGCCGGAAAACGCGGTTCCCCCTTCCCCCACCCCGCGGCGCTCGAAAAACGCGGTTCCCCTCTCCTCCACCCCGCGGCGCTCGAAAAACGCGGTTTCCCCCCTCCCCTTCCCGCGGTGCTCGAAAAACGCGGTTCCCCCCTCCCCTTCTCCGCGGTGCTCGAAAAACGCGGTTTCCCCCCCCCCGGTCCCCCGACCCGCGGTCCTCCCCCGCCCGCGGTTCCCCCCGCCCGCGGTTCCCCCCCGCCCCTCACCCCCCTGAGATCCCCGGGTTAGAACATACATAGCTTACCTACTAATATAATTATCCGGTATTAAATCATACAAAATAAAAGGAGCAAGATATAAAAGGAAGAAACGGAATTCCGTGACTTTCCACCTTGTTAATTCATTTAAGTTTGATCTCGGTTTTCTTGATATTTCAGAGGTACTTTTTGATTTAATCGTAATCTCTCATTTAATATATTATAATTGCGGCTGCTAATACAACATTCTTTGATACCTTTTGTCCACAATAGTAATAATCTTTTCATTACACCAAGTAAAACTAAGTGCATATAATCAAGCACGAAAGCACAAACCATTCCGATTCCAAGTTTTTCTAATGGAGAAACTCTAATATGATGATGAGGATCAAGTTTATTCTTGAAACTATAGTCGGTTCTTTTTTCACAGTTACAGTCTAAAAATATAACTTTATCGTCGTATTCCCCTCTTATTGTGCAACGTTCACATCCGTTATAGCCATTACAATTTTTTACGCATTTAAGAAATGAACGAGCTGGAGCGTCACAGATCATAGCTCTAATTCGAAGAAAATTTACCATTCCAATCAAACCTTTATCTCGTAAAACACAGTATTCATCAATAAACTCATTCAAAAATTCTTCAACTGAAGAAGGTTTTGACATGCCATGGTAAATTCCAACAATAAAAGATTGATCAAAATTGAGAATCTTAGCTTGTTTTGGCCATAATTGCCTATTTGTACTTTTGGAAATTGGAAGTCCATCAATGTTTATATCAATCGTTATAAAATTATTGGTGAAATCATCGGTGTTTTGTTTTAGATTTTCAAGTAAAGCTTTTTGGAGGCCATAATAAAAATATTCTCCAGAACCACATGTTTTAGTAATACATTTTCTCGGTGTACTCAGAAAAGCTCGAGCGTCACTTGAAATCTTATTATTTGGATTATACTTTTTATATATTTTTAATAATTGTGATACAGCAACGTGAGAAATATTATTTCTAATTGCCCACAATTGTATTTCTGATAAGAATGTGTCGTTACTGCAATCTGCAAAACTATTATTTAAATTATGCTCATTTTGAGAGTGAATTTTCTATTTCTCGCTTTTTGATGTTTTTTTCTTTACTTCCGACGTCTAAATCCGTACAATTTCTTGCTCCAAGGTCATGATTTTCAGAAATATCTGATCCAGTTGTAATCGATACCAGTTGCAATTAAACGTAAACGTCTATTTTTTTGCCATCGTGATAACTCGTTGAATGGTTTCACTCTACGTTTCATTTTCGCTAAGCAATATGCATTATATGCATGCAAAAGTAAATGTGAAAAACTTATTTT
>JASTWP010003473.1:0-5000 GCA_030770255.1 Temnothorax ravouxi
TGCGTGCGTGCGTGCGTGCGTGCGTGCGTGCGTGCGTGCGTGCGTGCGTGCGTGCGTGCGTGCGTGCGTGCGTGCGTGCGTGCGTGCGTGCGTGCGTGCGTGCGTGCGTGCGTGCGTGCGTGCGTGCGTGCGTGCGTGCGTGCGTGCGTGCGTGCGTGCGTGCGTGCGTGCGTGCGTGCGTGCGTGCGTGCGTGCGTGCGTGCGTGCGTGCGTGCGGTGCGTGCGTGCGTGCGTGCGTGCGTGCGTGCGTGCGTGCGTGCGTGCGTGCGTGCGTGCGTGCGTGCGTGCGTGCGTGCGTGCGTGCGTGCGTGCGTGCGTGCGTGCGTGCGTGCGTGCGTGCGTGCGTGCGTGCGTGCGTGCGTGCGTGCGTGCGTGCGTGCGGTGCGTGCGTGCGTGCGTGCGTGCGTGCGTGCGTGCGTGCGTGCGTGCGTGCGTGCGTGCGTGCGTGCGTGCGTGCGTGCGTGCGTGCGTGCGTGCGTGCGTGCGTGCGTGCGTGCGTGCGTGCGTGCGTGCGTGCGTGCGTGCGTGCGTGCGTGCGTGCGTGCGTGCGTGCGTGCGTACATGCGTGCGAGCGTGCGCGCGTGTGCGTGCTTAATCAGATCTTAGTTCAAGACCGTCTTAAGTAATAATATCTTATGATGCTAATACGGCTCTGTAATTGATTAATGACATCTTCAGATTGTACATAGGATGATTTTAAATATAAGAACCGACTATGAAATGTTGGCCTTAAAATTAATTTCAATTATTTAGAAGTTACCCGTTACAAGTTTAAATTAATTTCAAGTATATTAAATTAATTTCAAGTATTTACAAGTCACCCGGTATTATTTAAAGCAATTTTGAAATTTAGAAGCCGCCCAGTGGCCAAACCTTTTCTTTTGTGCGTGCGTGTGCGTGCTTGCGTGCGTGCGTACGTGCGTGCGTGCGTGCGTTCGCGCGTGCGTGCGTGCGTGCGTGCGTGCGTGCGTGCGTGCGTGCGTGCGTGCGTGCGTGCGTGCGGTGCGTGCGTGCGTGCGTGCGTGCGTGCGTGCGTGCGTGCGTGCGTGCGTGCGTGCGTGCGTGCGTGCGTGCGTGCGTGCGTGCGTGCGTGCGTGCGTGCGTGCGTGCGTGCGTGCGTGCGTGCGTGCGTGCGTGCGTGCGTGCGTGCGTGCGTGCGTGCGTGCGTGCGTGCGTGCGTGCGTGCGTGCGTGCGTACATGCGTGCGAGCGTGCGCGCGTATGCGTGCTTAATCAGATCTTAGTTCAAGACCGTCTTAAGTAATAATATCTTATGATGCTAATACGGCTCTGTAATTGATTAATGACATCTTCAGATTGTACATAGGATGATTTTAAATATAAGAACCGACTATGAATGTTGGCCTTAAAATTAATTTCAATTATTTAGAAGTTACCCGTTACAAGTTTAAATTAATTTCAAGTATATTAAATTAATTTCAAGTATTTACAAGTCACCCGGTATTATTTAAAGCAATTTTTGAAATTTAGAAGCCGCCCAGTGGCCAAACCTTTTCTTTTGTGCGTGCGTGTGCGTGCTTGCGTGCGTGCGTACGTGCGTGCGTGCGTGCGGTTCGCGCGCGCGTGTGCGTGCTTAAAATCAGATCTTAGTTCAAGACCGTCTTAAGTAATAATATCTTATGATGCTAATAGGCTCTGTAATTGATTAATGACATCTTCAGATTGTACATAGGATGATTTTAAATATAAGAACCGACTATGAATGCTGGCCTTAGAAATAATTTTAATTATTTAGAAGTTACCCGTTACAAGTTTGAATTAATTTCAAGTATTTTAAATTAATTTCAAGTATTTACAAGTCACCGGTATTATTTAAAGCAATTTTTGAAATTAAGAAGCCGCCCAGTGGCCAAACCTTCTCTTTTGTGCGTGCGTGTGCGTGCGTGTGTGTGCGTGCGTGCGTGCGTGCGTGCGTGCGTGCGTGCGTGCGTGCGTGCGTGCGTGCGTGCGTGCGTGCGTGCGTGCGTGCGTGCGTGCACGCGCGCGTGTGTGGGTGCGTGCGTGTGCGTGCTTAATCAGATCTTAGTTCAAGACCGTCTTAAGTAATAATATCTTATGATGCTAATACGGCTCTGTAATTGATTAATGACATCTTCAGATTGTACATAGGATGATTTTAAATATAAGAACCGACTATGAATGTTGGCCTTAAAATTAATTTCAATTATTTAGAAGTTACCCGTTACAAGTTTAAATTAATTTCAAGTATATTAAATTAATTTCAAGTATTTACAAGTCACCCGGTATTATTTAAAGCAATTTTTGAAATTTAGAAGCCGCCCAGTGGCCAAACCCTTTCTTTTGTGCGTGCGTGTGCGTGCTTGCGTGCGTGCGTACGTGCGTGCGTGCGTGCGTTCGCGCGCGCGTGTGCGTGCTTAAAATCAGATCTTAGTTCAAGACCGTCTTAAGTAATAATATCTTATGATGCTAATACGGCTCTGTAATTGATTAATGACATCTTCAGATTGTACATAGGATGATTTTAAATATAAGAACCGACTATGAATGCTGGCCTTAGAATTAATTTTAATTATTTAGAAGTTACCCGTTACAAGTTTGAATTAATTTCAAGTATTTTAAATTAATTTCAAGTATTTACAAGTCACCGGTATTATTTAAAGCAATTTTTGAAATTAAGAAGCCGCCCAGTGGCCAAACCTTCTCTTTTGTGCGTGCGTGTGCGTGCTTGCGTGCGTGTGCGTGCGTGCGTGCGTGCGTGCGTGCGTGCGTGCGTGCGTGCGTGCGTGCGTGCGTGCGTGCGTGCGTGCGTGCGTGCGTGCGTGCGTGCGTGCGTGCGTGCGTGCGTGCGTGCGTGCGTGCGTGCGTGCGTGCGTGCGTGCGTGCGTGCGTGCGTGCGTGCGTGCGTGCGTGCGTGCGTGCGTGCGTGCGTGCGTGCGTGCGTGCGTGCGTGCGTGCGTGCGTGCGTGCGTGCGTGCGTGCGTGCGTGCGTGCGTGCGTGCGTGCGTGCGTGCGTGCGTGCGTGCGTGCGTGCGTGCGTGCGTGCGTGCGTGCGTGCGTGCGTGCGTGCGTGCGTGCGTGCGTGCGTGCGTGCGTGCGTGCGTGCGTGCGTGCGTGCGTGCGTGCGTGCGTGCGTGCGTGCGTGCGTGCGTGCGTGCGTGCGTGCGTGCGTGCGTGCGTGCGTGCGTGCGTGCGTGCGTGCGTGCGTGCGTGCGTGCGTGCGTGCGTGCGTGCGTGCGTGCGTGCGTGCGTGCGTGCGTGCGTGCGTGCGTGCGTGCGTGCGTGCGTGCGTGCGTGCGTGCGTGCGTGCGTGCGTGCGTGCGTGCGTGCGTGCGTGCGTGCGGTGCGTGCGTGCGTGCGTGCGTGCGTGCGTGCGTGCGTGCGTGCGTGCGTGCGTGCGTGCGTGCGTGCGTGCGTGCGTGCGTGCGTGCGTGCGTGCGTGCGTGCGTGCGTGCGTGCGTGCGTGCGTGCGTGCGTGCGTGCGTGCGTGCGTGCGTGCGTGCGTGCGTGCGTGCGTGCGTGCGTGCGTGCGTGCGTGCGTGCGTGCGTGCGTGCGTGCGTGCGTGCGTGCGTGCGTGCGTGCGTGCGTGCGTGCGTGCGTGCGTGCGTGCGTGCGTGCGTGCGTGCGTGCGTGCGTGCGTGCGTGCGTGCGTGCGTGCGTGCGTGCGTGCGTGCGTGCGTGCGTGCGTGCGTGCGTGCGTGCGTGCGTGCGTGCGTGCGTGCGTGCGTGCGTGCGTGCGTGCGTGCGTGCGTGCGTGCGTGCGTGCGTGCGTGCGTGCGTGCGTGCGTGCGTGCGTGCGTGCGTGCGTGCGTGCGTGCGTGCGTGCGTGCGTGCGTGCGTGCGTGCGTGCGCGCGTGTGCGTGCTTAATCAGATCTTAGTTCAAGACCGTCTTAAGTAATAATATCTTATGATGCTAATACGGCTCTGTAATTGATTAATGACATCTTCAGATTGTACATAGGATGATTTTAAATATAAGAACCGACTATGAATGCTGGCCTTAAAATTAATTTCAATTATTTAGAAGTTACCCGTTACAAGTTTAAATTAATTTCAAGTATATTAAATTAATTTCAAGTATTTACAAGTCACCCGGTATTATTTAAAGCAATTTTTGAAATTTAGAAGCCGCCCAGTGGCCAAACCCTCTCTTTTGTGCGTGCGTGTGCGTGCTTGCGTGCGTGCGTACGTGCGTGCGTGCGTGCGTTCGCGCGCGCGTGTGCGTGCTTAATCAGATCTTAGTTCAAGACCGTCTTAAGTAATAATATTTTATGATGCTAATACGGCTCTGTAATTGATTAATGACATCTTCAGATTGTACATAGGATGATTTTAAATATAAGAACCGACTATGAATGCTGGCCTTAGAAATAATTTTAATTATTTAGAAGAAACCCGTTACAAGTTTGAATTAATTTCAAGTATTTTAAATTAATTTCAAGTATTTACAAGTCACCGGTATTATTTAAAGCAATTTTGGAAATTTAGAAACCGCCCAGTGGCCATACCCTCTTTTTTGTGCGTGCGTGTGCGTGCGTGTGTGTGCGTGCGTGCGTGCGTGCGTGCGTGCGTGCGTGCGTGCGTGCGTGCGTGCGTGCGTGCGTGCGTGCGTGCACGCGCGCGTGTGTGGGTGCGTGCGTGTGCGTGCTTAATCAGATCTTAGTTCAAGACCGTCTTAAGTAATAATATCTTATGATGCTAATACGGCTCTGTAATTGATTAATGACATCTTCAGATTGTACATAGGATGATTTTAAATATAAGAACCGACTATGAATGCTGGCCTTAAAATTAATTTCAATTATTTAGAAGTTACCCGTTACAAGTTTAAATTAATTTCAAGTATATTAAATTAATTTCAAGTATTTACAAGTCACCCGGTATTATTTAAAGCAATTTTTGAAATTTAGAAGCCGCCCAGTGGCCAAACCCTCTCTTTTGTGCGTGCGTGTGCGTGCTTGCGTGCGTGCGTACGTGCGTGCGTGCGTGCGTTCGCGCGCGCGTGTGCGTGCTTAATCAG
>JASTWP010003473.1:10000-12500 GCA_030770255.1 Temnothorax ravouxi
CAAGTCACCGGTATTATTTAAAGCAATTTTGGAAATTTAGAAACCGCCCAGTGGCCATACCCTCTTTTTTGTGCGTGCGTGTGCGTGCGTGTGTGTGCGTGCGTGCGTGCGTGCGTGCGTGCGTGCGTGCGTGCGTGCGTGCGTGCGTGCGTGCGTGCGTGCGTGCACGCGCGCGTGTGTGGGTGCGTGCGTGTGCGTGCTTAATCAGATCTTAGTTCAAGACCGTCTTAAGTAATAATATCTTATGATGCTAATACGGCTCTGTAATTGATTAATGACATCTTCAGATTGTACATAGGATGATTTTAAATATAAGAACCGACTATGAATGCTGGCCTTAAAATTAATTTCAATTATTTAGAAGTTACCCGTTACAAGTTTAAATTAATTTCAAGTATATTAAATTAATTTCAAGTATTTACAAGTCACCCGGTATTATTTAAAGCAATTTTTGAAATTTAGAAGCCGCCCAGTGGCCAAACCCTTTCTTTTGTGCGTGCGTGTGCGTGCTTGCGTGCGTGCGTACGTGCGTGCGTGCGTGCGTTCGCGCGCGCGTGTGCGTGCTTAAAATCAGATCTTAGTTCAAGACCGTCTTAAGTAATAATATCTTATGATGCTAATACGGCTCTGTAATTGATTAATGACATCTTCAGATTGTACATAGGATGATTTTAAATATAAGAACCGACTATGAATGCTGGCCTTAAAATTAATTTCAATTATTTAGAAGTTACCCGTTACAAGTTTAAATTAATTTCAAGTATATTAAATTAATTTCAAGTATTTACAAGTCACCCGGTATTATTTAAAGCAATTTTTGAAATTTAGAAGCCGCCCAGTGGCCAAACCCTTTCTTTTGTGCGTGCGTGTGCGTGCTTGCGTGCGTGCGTACGTGCGTGCGTGCGTGCGTTCGCGCGCGCGTGTGCGTGCTTAAAATCAGATCTTAGTTCAAGACCGTCTTAAGTAATAATATCTTATGATGCTAATACGGCTCTGTAATTGATTAATGACATCTTCAGATTGTACATAGGATGATTTTAAATATAAGAACCGACTATGAATGCTGGCCTTAAAATTAATTTTCAATTATTTAGAAGTTACCCGTTACAAGTTTAAATTAATTTCAAGTATATTAAATTAATTTCAAGTATTTACAAGTCACCCGGTATTATTTAAAGCAATTTTTGAAATTTAAGAAGCCGCCCAGTGGCCAAACCCTTCTCTTTTGTGCGTGCGTGTGCGTGCGTGCGTGCGTGCGTGCGTGCGTGCGTGCGTGCGTGCGTGCGTGCGTGCGTGCGTGCGTGCGTGCGTGCGTGCGTGCGTGCGTGCGTGCGTGCGTGCGTGCGTGCGTGCGTGCGTGCGTGCGTGCGTGCGTGCGCTGCGTGCGTGCGTGCGTGCGTGCGTGCGTGTGCGTGCTTAATCAGATCTTAGTTCAAGACCGTCTTAAGTAATAATCTTTATGATGCTAATACGGCTCTGTAATTGATTAATGACATCTTCAGATTGTACATAGGATGATTTTAAATATAAGAACCGACTATGAATGCTGGCCTTAGAAATTAATTTTAATTATTTAGAAGTTACCCGTTACAAGTTTGAATTAATTTCAAGTATTTTAAATTAATTTCAAGTATTTACAAGTCACCGGTATTATTTAAAGCAATTTTTGAAATTTAGAAGCCGCCCAGTGGCCAAACCCTCTTCTTTTGTGCGTGCGTGTGCGTGCTTGCGTGCGTGCGTACGTGCGTGCGTGCGTGCGTGCGTGCGTGCGTGCGTGCACGCGCGCGTGTGTGGGTGCGTGCGTGTGCGTGCTTAATCAGATCTTAGTTCAAGACCGTCTTAAGTAATAATATCTTATGATGCTAATACGGCTCTGTAATTGATTAATGACATCTTCAGATTGTACATAGGATGATTTTAAATATAAGAACCGACTATGAATGCTGGCCTTAAAATTAATTTCAATTATTTAGAAGTTACCCGTTACAAGTTTAAATTAATTTCAAGTATATTAAATTAATTTCAAGTATTTACAAGTCACCCGGTATTATTTAAAGCAATTTTTGAAATTTAGAAGCCGCCCAGTGGCCAAACCCTCTCTTTTGTGCGTGCGTGCGTGCGTGCGTGCGTGCGTGCGTGCGTGCGTGCGTGCGTGCGTACATGCGTGCGTGCGTGCGTGCGTGTGCGTGCTTAATCAGATCTTAGTTCAAGACCGTCTTAAGTAATAATATCTTATGATGCTAATACGGCTCTGTAATTGATTAATGACATCTTCAGATTGTACATAGGATGATTTTAAATATAAGAACCGACTATGAATGCTGGCCTTAGAATTAATTTTCAATTATTTAGAAGTTACCCGTTACAAGTTTAAATTAATTTCAAGTATATTAAATTAATTTCAAGTATTTACAAGTCACCCGGTATTATTTAAAGCAATTTTTGAAATTTAGAAGCCGCCCAGTGGCCAAACCCTTTCTTTTGTGCGTGCGTGTGCGTG
>JASTWP010003473.1:17500-23322 GCA_030770255.1 Temnothorax ravouxi
TCTCGGCGTTTCATTCTTAGAATAATTATTCTTACGGTTTAAACTTAAAAGCATTTCAGCTTCAGATAAACATTACTGAATGTATATGTGATTTATTTACGGTGTGAAGTCAATGATGATTTGACCGCTTGGATTCTTTTGTAAGTTCTTTGAAATTATTATTCCCGCGTTCTTCTTGATCTTTATTATAAATATAAACCAAGAGGATTTCGCCATTGTAAGCCCCTTTTTCCTTTTTTTATCATTTGGTTTTAATTAAAAAGGGAACGAATAGTTATTCATGAAGGAAGAATTTATATCTCTGCCACGAACTTAACGTATTCTTAAATCATCACTGACTTCTAATTGCGATTATTATTTGAAATAGATATATCTTGTGTGATATAATTATGCCTTTCTTGTGATATTATATGAACAGCGTCTCGGAACGAAAAGACTTATGTTATATGTTCGATATTATTTGAAGTATTCCTTCTGCCATTGCTCAATTTAAATGGATAAAAGACTCTTATTTATTAAAGATTGTTGCATCAACATCTGCAGCTTCAATGTACTGTTCCTTCTCGTTTCCACCCTCGGAATAAGAGATTTAACTCTACAGTCCTTCAACATAATAAAATTGGTCCTTCGAGCCGGATAAAATGAACCGGATGAAATCAAAGAAGATCTATTGTGACGATTTAATGATTTTGAGACAAGTATATAATCAATGAATGAAGGAACAGTATATAAAGTGTGATAGAATCAGGTGTAAGGTGTGGTTTACAGGATAAGAAGTTATTTAATCTCAACACGTATTTTTTATGACGGGAATCATGAGGATCAGTCATATTCAAAATAGAATAGAGCAACAGCTCGCGCTCTCTATAACGATAAATGATGCGTACGATAATTTTGTGCAAGGCCCTTCTTCAAGTGTCTTTAATCAACAAATATGCTCTGCTCTGTCCTCTCTTAAGGAGTCTTGGGGAATATTTAATATCACGCATGAAGCTATTGTTTTATCTATTGGGAGACTTAACCCTTATGAAAGAAATTTAATCTATGAGCACGCTTATTTTCGAGATAATGTTTTTCTAACTACAAGGGAAAATTATTTGAATAATTACGAAAAAATGGCTTCGTTGCTGGAATTGAATTTAAATGCGATTAATAATTAACAACAATTCCACCTGCGCAATCTGCTCAATCTACTCAACCTGCTCAATTCACTCAACCTCTTCCATCAATTCAACTCGACTCTCAAGCATCTACTAGTCATGCGAACACGCCATTTTCTCGGTTACCGAAAATGAGTCTTCCTGTATTCGATGGCTCTCCGCAAGGCTGGTTACCTTTTAAGGACTTGTTCAATTCAATGGTAGGGAAGAGTCCTCACGTACCAGCGGTAGAAAAATTGCAATACTTAAAAACAAGCCTTAAGGTCCAGCAGCGCTTTTTCTTAGACATACCAAGTATAACAGCAGATAATTTCCAAAAGGCTTGGGATTCGTTGGTCAAGTTTTATGAAAATAAAAGATTGTTGGTTAATGATTCATTGAAATCACTGCTATCTCTCAAACGTGTGAATAAAAATTCAGCTAGCGAACTCGAACAGTTATATTCTTCTATTATACAAATTTATAGAAGCTTCGAAACGTTAGAACGACCGGTTGAACACTGGGACGATTTCCTCGTCTTTATAACATCGCAGAAATTAGATGATGAATCCTTGAAAGCATGGGAGCAGTCACTAGGATCTACAAGGGAACCTCCTACTTGGGAGGAATTTAGCGAATTTTTGCTGGCTCGAGTGCTCTCACTTCAATCCTATGAAAAATCCCGTTATGGGAAGGCTTTAAATCAGACAAAACCGCAAACGACTTCGGCTAAGGTTTATCATCAAGGGAAAAGCCAAAGACACAACCTCAACTTCTAAATTCGGTTGTTCGATATGCAGTCAAAAGCATCTCACTTCGACCTGTCCACAATATGTTAATAAGACAGTGCAGCAGAGGTTAACTATCGTAGCTAAGAATAAGCTTTGTTATAATTGTCTGGGAAATCATAAAGTTTCGGATTGTAGGATAACTAAGAGATGTCTGAAATGCGGAAAGAAACACCATACGACAATTCATAAAACATCTACCTCCACTGGTGGGGATACTTCACCAAATAAACAGGGACCCTCTACAGTAAAGACATCTGACACTAAGGTGTTACATTCTTCGATAGAAAATCCTATTACATCTCCACAAGTTTTGTTAGCTACCGCACAAGTCATAATAGTATCTGATAAAGGATCGACCGTAAAGGTCAGAGCTTTAATAGACCAGGGATCCGAGATTTCCTTGATAAGGAGCAGAATCGTTCAAAGTCTTCGTCTTCAAAGAACTTATTCGTCAATGTCTATATTCGGTATAGGTGCTCAGAAGTGTAATAAGGTCAAGGGCCTTACTTCCTTTACTATTAAGCCTCATTTTAAGTCAAATGTAAAGTATACGGTTTCAGCATATATTCTTCCCAAATTGACTTCCTCTATCCCATCAACCGTAATTAGTTGTTCGTTATGGCCCCAGATAAATGGATTAAACTTAGCTGATCCTGAATTTAATAAACCGGGTTCAGTGGACCTTATACTTGGATCGGACATCTATTGTCGAATTATCGAAAATGGAGTTGTTAAGGGAGATGTCGATTCACCTATAGCACAACGTACGACGTTGGGTTGGATCGTATCCGGTCCAACCAGTTCGAATAATCAAAGCACTGAAGTGCAAGGTTATCATGTCAAGGTAGAAGAAGAAGATCTCTATAACTTGTTAAAACAGTTTTGGGAAACGGAGGAAATTCAAAATAAAAAATCGGTAAAACTATCAGTGGAAGAACAGAGTGTGAGAATCAATTTGCGGCTAATCATAGCCGAGACTCGACCGGAAGATACGTTGTTCGACTACCATTCAAGGATTCGCCTAAGAAGCTCGGAGATTCAAAAGCAAAGGCAATTAGAATACTTAACAGTTTAAATAACCGACTTTCTGCCAATCCCGAAAAGGCTAAATCCTATTATGATTTCATCCAGGAATATAAAGATTTACATCACATGGAAAGAGTACCAGACTCACAACCGGAACCTGAATTGGTTTATTATTTACCACATCACGGTGTGTGGCGAGAGCACAGTCTCACGAGCAAATTACGAGTTGTATTTAATGGATCAAGCCCTACTACCTCCGGGATGTCGCTCAATCAAATACTTCATTCAGGCGCTAACTTGCAGTTGAATTTATTTGATGTTCTTATTTGGTTCAGGCTATTTCGTTTCGTCTTTTTTGCAGACATAGAAAAGATGTATAGACAAATTTTAGTGCATCCTGATGATAGAAATTATCAGAGAATTCTGTGGATGGATCCATTAAGTAAAATCATTATGATTTTCACTCTTACGACTGTCACCTATGGATTAAACTGTGCTCCCTTTCTTGCCTTGCGTTCTTTTATACAACTTATTCGTGATGAGGGGCACCGATTCCCACTAGCTCTTCCTACGGTTAAGAAAGGTCGTTACATGGATGATTTTTTCGGAGGCGCTGACACAGTTCGGGAGGCCCAGATGGTAGTTAAACAACTATACCAGCTCTGCAAGGCGGGGAGCTTTCCATTAAGGGAAGTGGATAGGTAATAATTCTGAAATTCTTGAACCCATTCCATTCGAGCACAGAATAGATGTACACTCAATACAAATTGATGACTCTACCTTGGTCCACGCTCTCGGACTGTGTTGGCAGCCTACCTCCGACGAATTTCACTTTACTTTGAATCTTTCTACTCCTGATACTATAACCAAGAGAACAATTTTGTCTACGGTGGCTAAGTTATTTGACCCATTAGGGCTTCTCTCGCCTATCACGATAACTGCAAAAATATTTATTCAAGAATTATGGGCTAATGGGCTTGGATGGGACGACGAGCTCCCGCCTCATCTATCGGATAAATGGAGGATTTTTATCAGTCAATTAGCAGAGATGCCAAGATTTACTTTTTCCAGGTGGCTTGGATTTCGCAGCATAGATGCCATAGAGATGCATGGATTTAGTGACGCCTCCTCAAAGGCTATGGCGGCAGTTGTTTTTATACGAACTGTGTCGAAAGAAGGACTAATAACAATACAACTGGTAGCATCTAAAACAAAGGTGGCCCCACTGAAAAAACTGACTATTCCTAGATTGGAATTATCCGCTGCCGTCATGCTGGTCAAGCTAATGAATCAGATTCTCTCTGTATTGGAACAACGTAACATACCTATTTTTGGTTGGATTGATTCATCAGTAGCACGTGTATGGATTACAAGTCACCCATCAAGGTGGAAGGAGTTTATACAAAATAGAGTATGTTTTATTCAAGAGACTTTACCGCAAGTGAAATGGAAGTTAATTCCTGGAACGCAGAATCCAGCTGACTTGGCAACACGGGGCTTGTCACCTGCTCAATTAATGGGACATTCAGAGTGGTGGAAAGGACCACAATGGTTACATCAAGACATATCAACTTGGCCACAAGGATCTGAAGTTATTTCTCCTGATAGAGATCTCGAAGAACGAGTGACGCAAAGGGTCGTTTATGTTGGCGCTACATCAGAAACTCCTTGGTCTCTTCTTACGCGATATTCTAGTCTTACTCGATTATTGCGTATAACCGTTCGGTGTTTGAGGATAGCAGCGAAACTTCGAAAATCCGCTTCTCTAGCAGTTGCCGACCCAATAACCACTCAGGAATTGAAAAGGGCAAAGCTTTTTTGGATTTTATCCGTTCAAAGGTCATCCTTTCATAAGGAACTTGAAATCATATCTAAGGGACAAACGTTGCCGAAATCTAATCCGCTAATACGATTAACTCCTTTTATTGATTCGAATGGTCTACTCCGAGTAGGAGGTCGACTACAATTCTCTCTCTTGTCGCCAAAAGAAAAACATCCCTTGATTCTTCCAAGAAAGTCCCCTCTCTCATCTCTAATAATTGCTGATGCTCACTATCGTACTATGCATGGGGGAACTCAATTAACTTTAGCCGTTATTAGAAACGAATATTGGATAATCGGGGGACGAGCTCCTGTAAGGTCTTTCATTCTAAATTGTGTGGATTGTGTTCGCTTTCGACAGGAAAGAGCTCAACAGTTGATGGACAACTTCCCGTAGAAAGAGTAACCCCGTCTCGTCCTTTTTTACATTCGGGAGTGGACTACGCTGGTCCATATAGTCTTAAGACATGGAGAGGAAAAAACGCTCGTATTTACAAGGGCTATATCGCATTATTCGTCTGCGAAGCTACATCGGCGATCCATATTGAATTGGTGACCGATTATTCAACCGAAGCATTTATCGCCGCCTTTAAAAGATTTATATCAAGAAGAGGAATATGTGCAACTCTACGAAGTGATTGTGGAACCAATTTTAAGGGTGCAGATGCTGAGTTACGTAAACTATTTAAATCATCATCTAAAGAGTTAAACGATTTGGCAACTCTGCTTGCAACTGATGGAACTCAGTGGCGTTTCAACCCACCATCAACTCCTCACTTCGGAGGCAAGTGGGAAGCGAGCGTTAAATCCGTTAAATTTCATTTAAAGCGAGTTCTAGGAGATACCGTATTAACTTATGAGGAAATGACTACATTATTAACACAAATCGAAGCTATACTCAATTCTCGACCATTAAGTCCGTTATCGGAAGATCCAGATGATCTTCAAGCCCTGACTCCAGGACACTTTTTAGTTGGTAGCTCACTCGCTATAGTACCGGAACCTTCGCTTGAAGAGGTTCCTATTCCTCGTCTTTCACGATGGC
>JASTWP010003474.1:0-23317 GCA_030770255.1 Temnothorax ravouxi
TGCGACGCGGCAGGTGAGGAGATACAAGGTTCGGTCGTGAGGGAATTAAGGGCGGTAAAGTGGGATTCCCGATATAGTATGGCAACGAGAATGGGGTTGGAATTTTTCACTCGGTATCAATTGCCGTCATATCTGCCGACGAAAGATAGGGGTGAACTTCAACTCACATAAATCATTACGCGGAATTGCGGATTCCCGTTCTTTATCACAGATGCCTTTATCTCGTGTCTAGAATTTTCTCTCTATCAACTCTTGTCTTATTACCACAAATTCGGAGTTACGATCGAATTTTCGTTGCACACGCTTAAAATAAACCCCTTCGAATTTATTTCATTCCAGAAATGCTTTATTATCTCGAGTTTTTTGGAATAATTTTCTTTACGAGAATCATCTTTTTTTTAATAGGAAAGCGTTGCCTCAATAGAGACAAATAATTTTACACGGTTGTCGAATTATCGATAAACCTCCGCGCTTGCGTAAGACCTAAAAATTTGTATGTGGCATTTGGTACGATTTAAATTCAAGATTGCTTTTCTTATTTAAAACTGACTGACCATTCTTGAGAAAAGTTGAAATACTTGGTCACAGATTAGCATCTATGGATGAGATAAAACCTGTCTTATATTTGGTAGACCTGTCTTATACTAAGCTTACTCGAGCACGAGCTTATGATGAATTCAGACTTCCTAATGTCAAGGAATACAACGTGTACGCCTAAAAACGTACATATGATGATCGTGGATCTAACTAAATTATAATGTTTTCAGTACTCGCGGCTTCAACCAAACCGATTTGAATCTCGAACACGAAGTTTAGGTGGGCAGTTTTTACTAGATTCACGCGCGACGAATACGAATGAACGCGAGCTACGCATTTTTAACTGTCTTCGATGGATTTACGAGTTCCTCGTACGAATACTCGCTTCAGTTATGCCTAACAAGTAGAAATGATGAAGCCCTTAAAATATTCAGACAGTGTACCGAATATCGAGTTTGATTAATTGCTGATATTGATTTCCTTAATAAATGACAGTAATCTTGCACGATCTGGTGCTTCGTAAAAAGTCTTCATTTTTTGACACAGTTATTATAAGCTTAACTTAGGAAAGTGATAAGCTTCGAATGCTAGAAAAGTTCTAGAGTGTTCAACGACAGCATTCTGAGAGAGAGAGAGTGAGCTTCCTAATAGGAAAAATAAAACTCGATCGTTTAATTAGCGCCCTTCAAAAATTCCTCCTTGGTGCCGCGAATGAGTCGAATCACGCGAAACTTATTCGACGGTTTGGTTATTTTATGGGCCACCTGTTAGAACGAGCGCTCTTCACCGTTTCGCTGTCTCGTCCTCGTCGGCAATCCTCGCCTGAAGGATCATCCAACCGGCTTGAATAAGCGTTCGAGACACGTGTAAACGGAATTTAAAAGGATATCAGATCGTGCGCCGTTGCGATGTCCTATAAATATCCTAAGGTTCAACAGTCCTCCGGTAGACCTAAGAAAATAGAAAAGATTGTCCGGATGAGATCGTCGGGACAGTCGAGCTGATATCTTATCGCTATATGGATTCTTCGGCCGATTTAGTTCGACTTTTCTTTAGTAAAAATGTCCCCTATATATAAATGTTTACGTAATTCTTTAGGAGTAATTAACAATTGAAAATAAATCATACTACTCTTGAATTTAATTTTAAATGAATATTACTGTAACGAAATTTTAACAAAGTTTTAATCAGATAGAGAAAAAATTTGAGGAGTGGACATTCTTGCTGAAGAAAAATCGTCTTTTTCTATTATGTCTGAAGAAGTTGATATTGAGCAACCGTGTCTCCTGCCATTGGACTTTTGAGACACCCTCTAGACGGAACGATGATCCTTTAAGATCCTTCCCCCTACTGTCACGAGGTCTCGGAAAGGTCGCGCGAGTGTCTTCCGGCAGCGAAGATTAACGATGTCTGAGAACGGTGGACATCGGGGCGACACACGCCCAGCTTGGATGCGCGCTGCTTGCCTTCCAGGTGGATAAGGTCAGGAAGCTCGGCTTCGTCCTCGTGTATACACGCCGCGTCCTGACCGCCGCGTCATTTTCCTCCGTCTAGACGACAACGGCGGAAACCGGCGACGATCCTCTCGTGCAACCAATTCGACGTGTCCCCCTACAAGTCGCATAGGGTAATGCAATATAACACGTGGAAGAGGGTGTCTCCTAGCAACCCTGTGTCTTCTCACCCCGCGTTCTGTCTCTTCTTTTCTCTCTCTCTCTTTCACACACACACACTATCTCTCTCTTTCTCTCTGTATCCGAAACCGCCCTGCTGCCTTCCTTCCCGCTTTCCCCGTCCTCTAAGCTTCGCCCTAAAACACCCTAAATCCTGCGCACGCCGTGACAGGGCGCACAGTAAAGTTTCGCTCGTCGCGTTGTCGCAGGTGCGTATCTACGTACGCGATCCGATTTCACCGGACTTTCGTAGTTTTGGAACTTGCACCGATTGGAGAGCGTTGCACCATCAGGAATGTGGAGGCTGAGGGAGCATCCCTGCGAAGATGCATGGATTTTCATGATCATCGTTACCCTTATGCCACTGAGAAATACTTCAATTGCGCGGATATATATTCCGAAATTAATTTTATTAAATTTTAATTTATTAACATGTTTTTTATATACTACTTTTATTTTCAAAGATAATGCCAGATACTCGAGAGAAACTACATTCGTGAATGTTAACTTTTAATAAGAACTTTGTTAGTTCTATTTTGAGTAATTTTCCTCGAACTTTAATAATTTGTTAGATCCGTCTATAATTTCTATATAGCTCGCAAGATTGATACTCGATAAAACTTTTAAGTGGACATTTGCGTGTGCGTTCACAATCGGCTTTGAGCTTTAGCCACCGATGATTCCTAACGATAAGTATTGAAATAAAAAGACTAACACTCGAGTCTTCCATTAATATTGAATTGTAGGAAAATTTACATTTATTATTAATTAGTCGTGGTAAATTTATACGATCCCCGTCGCGATCTCCAAAGTGGAATATGCAACTTTTATCGCTCGTCGGCGCTATATCCGTACACAGTAAAAAATCGTGCGTCCAAATGTTAAAATTTTCTCGTGTTACGTGTTACCTTAAGATTTGACTATTATTTCAATGTAAAATTAACATACAACAGCTATGTTATTATTTTCGTAACATTTTCATATGTTATATTTATGTCAACGTGATACGTGATAACTAACACTTTATGTATAATGTCATTTAGAAATTGAGTATTATTTTGAGTTCTTTTAACATAATTATTTCAAAAAATGAACACGTCTTAAAGTTATTTTAACATAAACAAAAGTTAAAGTAAATCTTCAAATAATCGTAAACTTTGGCATATAAAATAATCAAATTTACTAAAATATGTGTTAATATAACTCTAAATGAAATGTATAATATTGTATAATATACATTTCGTCAGAGTTACATTAAATCAGACGAAGCAAAATGATATATCGACATTTTGTACAAATTATTTTTACATTATACTTAAAGTTAAAAGAACACATATAAATGTAAAATATATAGTGTCAATAAATTAACATTTCTAATTTGCAATGTTAACAAGTAACACACAATGAATGAGTTATTTTAACATCAAATTTAGAGTGGACTTTCTGGGACATTTGAGAAATGTTACGATTAACATTTTATTTTTTACTGTGTATAGTCACGCGGACTTACGTCGGTTTGTATCGGCGCACCCGGTAGTCGCCGGTCGGATATGGATCGATGGCTATTCGAACGGTTTAAATATTTCAATTCGCGTGAAATTGCGCTTACGAATGCAGTAAGAGCGAAGCTCTTAAGACGGGATTACCGAGCTGCTCTGCAAAAGAGATAGCTTTACATTAATTGATGCGATAAGAAGTGTCTGGCGTACTATACTATAAATATAGATAGGAATGATAGGTAAATAAATAGTATATGAAGTAAAATAGACGTGGAAGAAAAAAGATATTTATTTAATAATTGAATTGTACATCTTTTGGTTGTAATATTACATCTTTCGACGTTCCATAAACGAAACAAGCCAAACTTTTTGTGAACGTGACACCGTAAGGTAACTTGGAAAGAAAAGGATGTATATTTAAAAATAGATAAATAGTACATTTTTCGTTGCTTTTATTATATTTGTTTCGACATTTTATAAATTTTACCAGCCAAACTCGTGACATTGTCGGTCGATCTTACGATAGAACAATTATCGAGTCACTTTTCCGGCTACTTATCGCATTCTTGTCGACATACTGTTCCCAATTGTGCGGAAAATTTTGTTGAAATTCTATTCGAAAATATGCCACACGGAACGGCAACGTGGTGGAGCCGACTCGGAAACATTTTCCCGTCGACCTCGCAATCGAAGTGACCCTCACGCATGAACCATCCCGTTGATGGCATCGATCCTGAAGGGTTCCGGCGCGTTTGTGTCTACACGCGTCTATACGTACAATGTGTGCGTTTATACGTGCGTGCGTGCAACGTGCGCGCCCACGACGTCGTTCCGTTCGCACGCGGTGCCTCGCCGACCGGCCCGCAGGCCCGCCTTCGATTATCGAGCGTAGCAAACGAGTTTCGATTTTCAGCGGCCGTGGGGTGCCACGTGAAACTTCACAGACGCGCCTTTCTTTCACGCTGCCACGTGTACACACGTCGCTATATTGAAGGCGCGCGTGCCGTAGGGTCGAATACACAGAATTGACAGAATCGAACATGTCCGGGATGAGCGGACCCCACGTTTACCCACGTGCCCTCACAATGTGTCGCGGTCGATCGTTAGTTGTTGAGTTTGTCGGTCACACTTCCATTTACGAATTGCGAAACGCGTCGGCTGATTGTTTTGCGAGTAAGTAAGTATGCGAATTTGGCTGATTTGTCGGTCGTACATTTAAGGCGCGTCGCAAGAAGGAGCTTTTTCCTCTTTTTTTTCGCGGAGAGCGGCTAAGGAAGGATCACGTTATCACGAGGGTGGATTTTTGATGGCTGCCAGTAAATATTTAACGGCCATTTCGCTACGGGATGACATCATGGCGAATGCTCAGAGGCATACGCCCTTCCGAGCGCAGTTATAGCCCTTCGTGCCCTCGTAATGGCAAGCGCGAAAGGATTCCCCGGGGATACATTGTTCCGTTTAGTCGGCGAGCCCGCCAAACGATCCGCATTTGTCGCCAGCGATCAATCTCGCGAGAAATAATGCACGATACAATATTAACGTTACGTGTAATCCTCCCTTAAATTAGCGTACTGTATGCCAATGCGAGCAAGCAGTAAGAAAGAAAAGAACGGATTGCTTAATTAGTGTTCCGCGTAAAATCTGCTTTTTTCCTCGATTTTTTTTTAAATTACACTTATTTACTACTATAACTACAACTGCAATATCTTTCTTGTCTTCATTGGGAGATGAACATCCAGACGAGTCCCGAAGAAAAACGAGCAAAGAGCTCGAACGCAGCCGCTTGGCATCCATGACTGCCACCTCGTCTCGATCGTATATCCCTGGCTTTTTTTTCTTGTCGGAAATTCCAGTTTTCTCGAAGGAAGTGATTTAAAGGCCCGCCATCCCTTACTCCCTCTCTCTCTCTCTCTCTCTCTCTCTCTCTCTTTCGCTCTCTCGAAATCGAAGACGAAAGGGCGGAGAGAAGAGGAAGATCTCGGATGCGAATCCCGGTGGACTGCGTGGAAATTCCTGTCGTGTCGCTTTGCCACGCAAATATTTGGCGTTTGCGAGACCAAGAGTCTTCTCCATTAATTTCCGCCCTATTTTCAATTTCAGCCAAGACGCTTTACTTCGCCGCGCGAAACAGCCCGTCGCTGCCAATCTCGTCGTTTTCGGCGTGTCCCCATTCTCTTCTTCGTCTTCTTTGGGGATCCGCAAACATTTAGGGGTTGTAAACTCCGGGGGAGCTTCGCCGCTCGTTCTCCACGGTGAATGCTCGCAACAGCGCTCACTCGATGCTGTTGCCATTTGTATTCCGCGACGACGGCCGTACACGGGGTATCTTTTCATCCGCGAGCTCTCTTTGTGCGATCTCAAGTGAACTTCTACTCGACAAAAATGTCGAGACGTCAATGGTCTCAGAATTATAAGAAGCTTTAAGAGTCTCGGCGAAACAGGCTTAAAAGATGGCGAGAAATAACGAGATCTTATTCCTCCATTAACTCCAGGAGAATTTTGCCTTTGAATCTTAATTAAGATTAGCTGTCGAGATACAGAATTTGAAAGAAATATATTCGAAAAAAGGCTTTAATATATAAAATAAAAAATGCAGCTGTGCTTGTATTTTTAGCGTTTCCGGAAATATCGCGTGTACCATACCGACGACCATAATTTAACTTTAAAATGCAATTGTCGCGGATAGGATGCGAAAAAAACTCCGCGACGGTTAATCCTGTTAGCTGTTTTAAACATTGCGAGAGGATTATAAATATACATATGACTGCATGCTGCATGTGTTGGCCCCCGGAGCGCAATTAATGTGAGAGGAATATTCATGATACTTCAAGTAATATATAATACACTTTTTCCATTTATTAATTCATTAATTTTCTTAATTAAACTCGAATTATAGGTTACATACAGGGGAGAAATAATTTAAATCGGAGAAATATTCGCGATTCACACTTTAAGCTCAATGGTACATTTTCACAAGTTATTAATAATAATAATTTCTTAACGAAACTCTACACATAAATATAAAATTTTATCATTTTGATATATATTTCAAGGAAAAAGCTTACTGCTACTCGGATATTTTTATTCGCCGCTCTTGCGGTTAATTGAATTAATACAGCCGGTCCGTAAATGAGAGACTCACGATATCGTTAAGCGTGCAGGGAACGTCGTGTAAATTCACGACACGCCGCTTCCTCCCGATTCGTCATCCTTATCGCCGCATTTTTTAGCTTTACGAAATACGTATCGCGTTTACGTACGCGCGCGTGTGTGTGTGTGTGTGTGTGCGAGTGCATGCGTTTTTGTGTGAGGAGGTACTTTAGCATTAATCTCCGAGCTTCCACACATCCACCGTGACGTCGCGAAATTAATCTCAGGATACCGCTGTATATTGTTTCGGCCGGCGCGCAATTTAATTTGCATTCGCGTGATCCGGCCGCGCGCGCGGGCGTTGTTTTTTATTAAAGGGAATGCGCAATGCATCGTAGGGACATTAAACACGCCTCGGGACTCCCGTGCGTGCGCCCCGCGCGTGCGGCCGGCATGATTTAGCTACGCACCGCGGAATTTACTCGCAATTAGTCACCCTTATCGACGCACTTAGCGTTCGCATTTTTTTCCCCTCCCTCTTCTCGTCCACGGATACCGAGGATGGATGACGCCATCGCCGCTAAATCGTAACTACGGTTATTATTGATATTGTCCCCGAAGTCTTTCGCACGTAATTCTTCCTTCGCGACGTGCGAAATTCTTTTGCTATAAAAGTATATAAACGAACGTTCCTCTCGCGAAACTGCGACGCACTTGCTCCACTTTCGGTAGACGTGAACGTTTAAATATTGCATATATAAACAGCCGTAAAATTTAATCGGCTTGAAGTGGGTCGCAGACGGATTTTATAAATATTATGAGAAATTTGTTTTTACGTATGTAATTATTTTTTTTTTTTATTAACAGCGCGGAAAACGATAAAGGCCGTCGCACACAAAATACATAGCTTAGCATAAGCGTAGCATAAGATTGCTAAACCAATGAGCTTCCAACATAAAATCGCCATACTGATTTACATAAGAAGCTCATTGGTCCAGCGATCTTATGCTATGCTTATGCAGCCTATGCAATTTTGTGTGCGATGGCCTTAACAGGTCAAGTCGCGACAAGTCTATTACATATTAAAGTGAATATTAAAGTGGGTGACATGAAAAATTTATTCACGCGAAATCGGACTTGATATTTTTCGCTTTTCGTGCAAAGTCGGTGGATTATTTTATGTTTTTTCGGATGTATTACTCGCGGTATATTCTGTCTCGCTTTTACAGCAATGTCGGATGATCGTGAGTGATACGCACGGTGATACGCGAGATACATTGGATCGCAAGATCGGATTTCGCGGACGCCATTTGGGGCGGGGGAGAGGGAATCCACTTACAATGGAAATTTCTCCATTTCCCGGCGTGGCGTTTTGCATGCGCCGCGCGCGGGGAAAGCACGCAAGTCCCGATACCTCGATATTGACAATTATCGTCGGGCAAACACGCGACCGCTATCTCTCTCTCTCTCTCTCTCTCTCTCTCTCTCTCTCTCTCTCTCTCTCTCTCTCTCTCTCTCTCTCTCTCTCTCTCTCTCTCTCTCTTTCTCTCTCTGTCTCTCTCTCTCTCTCTCTCTCTCTCTCTCTCTCTCTCTCTCTCTCTCTCTCTCTCTCTCTCTCTCTCTCTCTCTCTCTCTCTCTCTCTCTCTCTCTCTCCCTCTCGCCTATAAATATTTATTGGCACGTCAATATTCCGATTCCATTAGCGGAGTTACCTTGAGTTAGCACCGTACTCTCTCGCCCGATTGTAGAGCAACTACATCTATTGTTATACTGCTCTGCCGTTGATTCGCCTTTTTATGTAAGCGACCTGTTAATTTCATTCGTGCGAAAATTACCGCGAAATTAGAGCGGAAGGAGCTTCATATATTTCCTATGAGATAAGCAGTATATCATTCAAATTGATTATCGTGTGAGAAGGATTAATCACTTTAAGGATTCTTCTCAGGATTCTTCGATTCTATCGACTTTTTTAATTAAATCGTCACATTTTTAGAACCTTATTTAATTCAATTTTGATGATTTTCTTTCGGATTTATTTTACTTGCTTTTATTTTATTTATTGCAATAAATAATTCGACTTTTTATTTAAAGAAGTATTTTAAACGGGATGGCAATCGATATTGAAAATAACAGCGGTATGAACAGGTCTTCGCAGACATTTACGAGTGCAATCGGCTTTTCGGCATAAAAACTCGAATGAGATATTTATTCGAAAACGTTTTTGATTTGTCCCGCCGACATCGACGCGCTCTTCAAACGGGACCGAGTGTAATTGTTCAAATATACGCGTACACGCGGATTGATCCCGCAGAATTTGCGTTGACGATAATTTATTCTGCAAGTGCTGTAAAAGCGCAATTAAAAATTATTAAAAGCGTTATAAAAATATCTCCTATTAAAAATTATAGAGGGCCAACGCACGTCGCAAATACGATGAGAGGTGCGAATTATTATTGTTGAAATTTCACGATATATACAATAGCTTTTAATGAAGAGCCTTAAACCAATGCCGCGTCGAGCGTTTGTCGAATATTAATTAAACATCCGAATAAAGAGAGATTTACGGGCGTAATAAAACCTTTCGAGCTACAAATGCGGGCTTTAAACGTACAAATGTCTTTCATATCCCGCGGTTGAGAGACGCGTAAAAAGACGTGCGGCTTTCCGTTGACGTGCGGAGCGAAAAAGATGTCTCGTAAAGTTGGAAAGGGTTGGAAAAAAGCGACATGTCTAAGAGCCAACCCTTCGGGCGGGAGAACGTCAGCGATGACACGCGGCGGATGCGCCAATTTTCTGGAGAGGAGACAGGAAAATGCGGGGCGGATTGGATTTGATCGCGTGCGGCGTGCGCAGCCAATTGTACATGAAACCTGCGGATATATGTGCGCAGTATACTTAAGTTATAAATCGTCGATAGTATACGCGATCGCCGCGAATGCCGGCTTTTCGAGCTCGTAAGAACAAACGACAGATATCTGTGCGCGTTCATTATTCAACTCTACTTTCAATTTTATTATTCTCACACCTATATCTTTTATTTGTATAATACGCCAGTAACGCCGTAATTGAAGCTTCGATTTAGGTTTTCCTTTTCGTGAACGCGAGACTTCTCGACATTTCTGATCGTCAGGCAAGATCTCATTGCTATAATAATAATTTTTGTGAATTTTATATATTTTGCCTTTATTCTTTTTTAACCACGCGCGGATTACTATTTGATCTTAAAACTTAATTCTTTAACAAAGCTGGAAATCCAATATCATATTATTAAATTGATGATCAATTTAATATTAAGTAATCATTAATAATAAAATTAATAATAAATAAATATTAATAATTAATATTACTGATGAAAAGCATCATACGAAATGTATAAAATTCACAAAAATTATTAGACGATCTCGCCTAACGACCGAAAATGTTAATATTTTTTTATATTGTACTTTACTTAAAATATACGACCATCATCGGTCATTAAATTATTTACTTACTAAAGCGGGATTTCTTGTTGTTTGATTTTACTTAACGTGGTCTCTAAACGTGTCCGCTCTACTGTACGAAACTTTTCGCCAATCGGGATGTGTATTGACCCCCTTGATCCTCTACCGCATGATGTCCTTCCCTCTTTTTGCCAAACACACGATCGCGTAAATTGCAAACGCCAATCGATAACGGTGACGTGACGGTAGCGAAGACGAACGTGCAAAGGCTGACCTTTCGTGTACAAAAAAATTGAAAAAAAAAAGTAAATAAATAAAGCGGGAGAGCGAGAAAACGGCCGTGTCGCCTCGCTCGAATTAACCCGAGGTTAATCGGCCGTTAAGCCTGTCCGGTGGAACGCGGCGGCGGTGGTGCATCGGCACGTGTGCAACGTCGCACATGTTCTCGGGACGAATCGATCCTGGAACTGACCTAAGTTTAGCGACCCTCCCCATTCGCTGAGGATAAAAAGGTCAATAGATCAAGCATCCCGACCAAATTACGCGCAGTTGTCTAATTTCGTATTAAAATGTATATTTCGATACACCGAGTCTGTTGGAGCTGGACTAAGCTAAAGTTCTCTCATTAAACTTTTAAAAGTTCTCTTCTTATTAAACTTTTATATATCTATAATTATATTGTGGCAGTATTACTTCACCTTTTATTTAGAAGCTGCATATTGCATATTTATAGTTTTCAGTTTTCAATTAGCAAAGCATCCTTGAATTCTAGACGCGACTAATAAAATGACTAAATAAAAATCAACGGATGGATAAATCATACATTATTCTCTCTTTCTATATCAAGTTGGACAAGTTATTCGCAGAATGATTAAAAAAAATAGAAACAAAATAAAATTTAGAAATACGTAAGCACGGTCGAGAAACGCGGTCGCTAATTTCTGACCGCGCAGTTCGTTATTCGTTCGTTCGTCGCAGCCATTCATTCCGGAAGCGCGACGCGACGGAAACCCCCGGCGTCTCGGCGGCGTCGCGACGCCACTAACGAACGAACAGCGCGAGCGGCGTGCGGAGTCCTGTTACGCCTTGAGCTTTTACCGCGCGCCCCGCCGAAGCTTTTACCTTTACCCGCGAGCTTTTAGCAGCCGAGCCGACCTCCCCCTCCCTCCTCCCTGAGTCCTCTAAACCCTTTTAATACCCGACCCGTGCGCGGACGGCGACGACGCGCCAAGAGATTTATCGCACCTGTATATTGCGAGGCCTCTTAATCGCTCGTGAAAGCCGCGACGTGCGAGGCTCCCGCGTAGCTTCCCCGGCTTTGTTCGCGGAAGCCGGCGTGCTCCTCGAACGGAATATTAAGGATATTATAGATTTCTGGAGATATAGAGACGGATATTTGCGCCTGAGGAAAAAGGTGCGTCTCGAAAAATGCCGCGAAACTCTTCGATGCGAACTTTTAATGTAAAAATAACCATATACAACGGAGACAAAAAACGAACTTGTTTCTGACATATACGACTTGTCTGATTTTTCGCGGGCGACGAGAAGTATGGAAGTCTTGTGTTATTTGTTGGAGCACTGAACTATTCGACAAGCTTTTTTATTGACCGGCGAAATAGCTGCGATACAGAGAAGGGAAGAAGAAATAGGATCCAACGTCATAAATCGCTCCTTCCCGAATGTCGCCCGTCTATTCGGTGTCGCTGCGAATAAACCGCTTGCTTGCCTATCGATCCGGACGATTTGGCCGGAACTCGGCGACCGTTACCCTCGATCGCTTTTATCAGCTCTTATATAGCTGCTCGCCAATACCGCAAAGTCTAAGCTAATTTTACACTCAACCCTTCCTTTCCGCGCGTTCCTGACAAAAACCTCCCCCATTCGCCGCCACGCTCATTGGGAACTTTGAGACACGTCGTAAAAGTAATCCCGATTCATTTCCGCGGGATTGCCCGTGTCATTCTTTTCTCTAACGCCCTCTCCTCCGGGCTCCGCGCGTTTCCCGTTCCCCGTCACTCCTATCCAACTTGCCCTCCACCGATGCGAAAAGTTAACGAGAAAAGTAATCCAATTTTGGTCCAGCAACGGGGTAACCCGATCGGGACGCGCGGTTGTCTCATATCGTTGCAGCATTTCTGTTGTTCGGGGCGAAGACTCGCGCGATAGATGTCACGAACCGCGCATTGGTTTACGTTTACTTACTAATTTATTTGATGTCTCCAATTTAAGAAGCAGATACAAGAGCATCATACTCAGTATGAAGCTCTTGTATCTATTTCCTGAATTGGAGACATCAAATAAATTATTGAGTACATTAATAACTTACATCTTATTAATAGAACTCGCTTGTCATTAACATAAATTTTATTTTATTATTATACCCATCACACACAGCCTTGATAGCCATACTTTACTTGCTAAATAATTTTTCATTACACTTATCAATTAATTAATTGCAATCAAATTGCAAATTATTTATTTCTAAAATTAACTTCATAATCTCATTACAGTCAAAATATTGTTATGCTATTTTAAGTAATCTGACGTGTAGGTACGCCTTTTATGCAATTGGAAATATTTTAGTTTAGTATACTTAACATTTTGTTTGATGGAAAATTAAGACGAACATTACCGTCTATTGACTCGACGTTCTTGTACACACGTACGAAAACACACACTCGTCGCGCTCTATTCCATAATGGAAGGAACTTACGAAGGAAAAGCAATCTCGCGGGAAGGGACTCCGGCAAAGTCGGCAGGCCTCGGTTGCCGCTGCGCGTCTTACCGGTTTATTCGCAACACCCATGGGAAAATCGCGCGCGAATCTGGTGTGCCGCGTGTGTGCAAACGTCGTTTTCGCGACTCAGTCTCGCCTAGGGAGCTTAACTCAATTACGCGCCTCTCGAAACGCGATTCCGGCGATTCGATCAGCTGTGCGCTCGTCGCGACGAGCGAAATGGCCGATCGTTGTCGTTTAAACGACGACTTCGCGATCGTTACTCAGGCTTATCCCGTAAGGCTGGATCGAGCAAACGAGCGTGAACAAACACAAATGAACAGTTTGCTTCAGTGAGGACGAATAACGTCGAGAGCACATCGGGGCAAGTTGCTCCATTCGTATTTGTTCACCGCTCGTTCGCTCGAAATTGCTCCGGCAAACGTGGACTTGAAATTGCATTGATGTTCATCATGAGTGAATTCTTTATCATTTATCATATCGGTGATTAATGCCAAGAATTGTGGTGTAAAAAATAATTATAATATTTAATTTAAAAAAATATTAAAATCTTATTTCCACCGTGCGCGTATAACTTTTTTTTTTAAACCATGGCACGAGTAGCGGGCGCCCTTCGGCGCGCTAAGAGGATTAAAGCGACGACGCGAATCCGGTAATTACTCCGCGAGGCGTTGCAAAGGATTACGAGCTGTAATTCTGCGGCGCGTGCGAAGGTGCGCGTGTGTGTGTGCGTTTTGAACATCCGCGAGAGCGCGGACGCCTCCGAATTTACCCTCCGCGTTTCCGAGTGCCCTCGAGGAAGCGAGGACACCCTCTCTTTCATTGGACGGATCGTTTCATCCCTAAAAATGCACGCGTTACTCGTCCTACCCTCCCCGAAACACCGAAGAAGCGGTAGACGAGGCGGATGGGGAGAATCCCGTGGAATGTTTCCTGTTTTGTGCCTAACAATGGCACTTATCTCCGAACGATTTCTATCGCGCCTACAGAAGCGATTTTCACCCCACCCGCGGAATCTTACCGATGAATTTTAGAACGTTTCGACACGCTCGATTAACGCCCTTCCCGTTGCTTTACTTCGACGATAAACACGGCGATTTATCCGCGCGATTTATCGCATCGTCGGCGCGATAGATTGGCTGCGAATTGGCGTCGCAGGATTTTCGCCGTAACCACTTGTCACAATTACTTAGAATTGCAGTATCGTTATTAGAAGATCGGAAATATAATATATAGTTCTCGACAAATACGATGTTATTAAGAATTAAGGAAAAAAGATAGAGACTTCTCGCCCGGAACGATTTAAAATTACTGCTATTTTGAGTAAACAGTAGCGGCAAACTGGAGCCACTTCCAACAGGAAGTAGTAATTTCTGTGCTTAATTTTACGACTTGACACTCGTTGATGCGAATGTGTACAGAAAGTGTGCTTTCCCTCACACGTGCGGGAGGGAAAACAATGTCTTCCCGTCCTCCTCAAGTCTGAGCGTTTTGTGTACTTACGTAGACGTAGATACCCTCAGATTCTTAAAACTAAATTGCATTTACCGAAAGTCTCAACGAGCTTTTCACACCGAGACTTTCCTTCCTCTTCAAACACACTCCAGTCACGGTGTTTAGCCTGAAAACATTTCGTTCGCTGTTATCTTTCCTTTCGTTTTTAGTTTTTCCATCGACGGAAATGCCGATTGAGGAATGTAGACGCGAGATTACTTGCGCAATTTTTCTTTTATTGCGTTCAATTAAAGCTTTTATTGTATTCAGTTGCAATCTTATTTTGACTTTGTATTTAAAAAAATAGTTTGTTTATATATCCCGATCAACAGCTCAACTTATAATATTTTATTATTATAACACTTATTATTTAATTATTCTTTTTCATCTGATGTTAGAACAGAGGTCGGCAAACTTCTTTCGAAGATTTTTGTGAGCTAAGAAGAAATATTAAAAATACTTTTATAATAAAAGAGAAAATATTTCCACAAATTTTTCGACGAAATTATAAATATAATATAAATAATTACGCGGGTAATGAAAGATACGTCGGCAGTTTAACAGTCTTAAGATAATAAGAAGAAGAAAGATGTATATAGTAATTTTAATTTGCAACAGGCGGTAGAATTTCTAGATCCTGTCGAACGTGCCGATCGCTTCACTGTCTCGTCAGGATATTTTTCACTAATCTAGGTTTTTTTCTTCTGTTCATATAGCGAAGGAGCTTAAAGTATGCGGCAGCGCGAGGAGCGGCGGCGAGGTGTGCTGCTCGGCCGACATGGAAGTGAGATTGCAGGCGCGGGCACGCGACAAGCACGAGAAGGCCACCAAAGAAACTCTCCAGAGAATGCATCAGGTCCTGTCTATGCGGGGAAACAGGTTCCACAGTGAGTAGCACCGTCTTTTTCCGATTTCGTCGATAAGGGAAACCCGCGGCGCGTGGCAATGCCCGATGGGAATATCGCGGCATATATGTTCCCTCTTTTTCTCGCTAGATCGGGGAGTTGAGTGAATGGACGAGTGAAGGGCAGCGAGAGAGAAAACAAAGCTATCCTTTGTCGCTTATCACCGTCAGTGTCGAAGAAACTTTAAGGACCGCAAAACACGCAGTTAAATGTTAAAAAATTATTACTCGTATCTTGAAAAGTATTTTTATCAAAACGTAGATCCCCATATTTTAGATACAACAAAGTATAATTGTCTCCGATATGGAAGTCTTTTAGGATAAAGTAAGCAGAAATTAAATTCAGCGTATTCAGCGTTGGCGATTAACAACCCCCTCGTGTCCTCCGATACAAATTTCAGCGTAAACCGCCCCTCTGCTTTCCACGCTCGTCCATGCAGCATTTTGTTCGCTTTACACCGGCGAAACTTTTTAATCGCCTTATTCAAATCCTTTTAATCCACTTATTCGAAAGTAACGCGCTGTGCTCGTAGGATTCAGGAACTAACCGGAAGTAAAGCCAATATTTCATAGTAAGAGACTCGAGTTTCCAGCATGTCGGAAAAGCGAAGCGGGAAAGTGACTCTTCGTTTTGCACGTCCGAAGAAGTCTTTCGAAAGATTGTAATGTTTCTGTAAGAACGAGATGTAAGATTGCAAAATAAGTTTAAGTATATAAGAAAAGGAACTCACAGAGATTACTGGAGAAACTTTTGCAGAGCGGAGCAAGCTTTTTGTTACTATAGAAAATGAATAAATTTACAGAACCGCGAAGAATCAGAAAGTAGTAACTAAAACAAATTTTACAATAGTAAAATGAAAGTGAAATCTCTCTCTTTTTCTCCCCTTCCGCGGTTAAGTGTAACTTTTTATCCTCGCCGAGCAGTTTAATCGGCCGGACGTCACTCGGAAGATCACCCTCGGTGAACAGTCTAGTCAATCCTCCGGGCGAACTTTTTTAACGGACATGCTCGAAACACAATGCTCGATCGAACGCACACTCTCATCTTAAGCGTGAGCGGCCCCCCCTGAGTGGGCGGAGGGATGAAGAGCGGGGATGAAAGGAGATTTCAGGGGATAACGGCAGCCGCGGCTCGGCGCGAAAGTGGATGTTGACGACCTCTCGCCGCGACGACTCCTCCAAGCCGAGAGCGCGAGCTCGGCTCGCGAGGGTTTTTTTTTCCTAATTAAAGGGGAACCTGCGCGGGCTGCATCGACGAGGGTTTTACAAGAGTCGTACGAAGGGGCGCGTGCTCTTGATGCGGATACTGTCTTGTGTGCGCGCCTCGAAGAGGGCATCTGCATGCGGGCTGTCGTTGAGCGTTATCGACCATTCGACTCGATTGCGTCAACATACGGAGGAAGAAAATGAATGGCGCGCGCAAAAATGGGGCAAAATTTGACATTTCTTCCGAACGAGGGACTGAAAAAGTGTGTTAAATAAAATAGAAGTGATATTTTTTTCACGTAACAACGAGATTCCATCGAAAATATTTTCGAAGCATCATAACATTTCGTATTAATCACTGCAGAACGGAATTTTTTGAAAGCGTTGGAAGAGAGAAAACGATGTATTTTTGCCGCAAAGATATTAGTTACAAGGGAATATGCGCGGCTGGGGAAAAAGAGCAGGCGAGGAATATCTCGTATATTTTACCCGATTTTACCGAATTCATATGGCAAGGATGGAAGCCGCCGCCGCGGCCGCGCCGCAAATAAAAGCGTCCTTATTGATTTGTTATTCGGCGATTTATAGGGAGAATCTGTCACGCCTTATTCGCTTATGCTAAATTGCGCGGGGGATCATCAGGATATCCGCCGTTTCCTCTCGTTTCCTCCGTATTCGTACCTACGCTGCCGGTACGGTATCCACCCTCCTCAAAGTGTTTCTGCATATTCGCATTTGCATGCACCTTTTAGATATCCGAATCCCCGAGTCGGGGATGCCTGAAATTTGATTTGCCCGAGTTTGCACGACGTTTGCGAATACACGCAACTCAATAACGAAACGGTATACAAGTATACAGTATTATACATATTTATGTCGCGCAACTAGGTCGTCATTTATCCACACTTTCTTCATTTCTTCTCTACTTTCTTATGAAAAGTATTTGTAAAAATTATTTGTACAGCTATGTAGAGCTTTTATTTGTTTTTGCTCAAAGTAGCGTTAAAACTTTTTATGTTTAAGTTGCGTTTTACTTGTATTGACTTAGCCGTTTGTTCGAGTCCCCGTTATCTCTCGTTGCATCGATATCCATCAAACGTATAAGTCTCGATAACGATAAAAGCAACATCCGGGACGTCTATATATCTTTGTGCGCTACAAACAGATGCGATTGCATTTAGAGCGCCGTCTGCACCGCTGCAATTAATAGTTGAATGTTGAACGCGAGCGCGCCATCGTAATTAGCGTAGGTAGCGTTAACAATTCGCACAATACCCGAATGCCCTCGGAATGCCTGTGTCGAGAACGATAATTATTCGGGCTCTCTCGAAGCCGTTTCGAACACTATCCGTTACCGTGAACGCCAGCTGCGTGTCTCGAAGAGCAACCACTCCGAGAGAGAACTTCTTCGGGGATATTATCGCGTATATAATAGAATGCGCGGTCTTTTATGTATTTAAATGATTTTACGCAAAATGCTCTTTGCTATTTCTTCGCTTTATTTTACAAAGCAATTTTTCATCGAAGCGAGCATTAGATTATACCTCATTCTATTAAGGGAGCTGGGAACCAAGAAATCTTCGGACGAAATTAAAAATGAGATCGCTGTAAAGTATCCGAACTTGACTACGGATTATCTCATTTGGTCGATAAAAATCGAGGGATTTAATCGGCAGCTTTAGCTTCGACCGCGAAAAACCGTGTCATCGCGTCGTAAAAAACCTAAATGCATAAGTTACACTGTTGACTTTCGTGAGATTTTCCTCGTTATATTTGTAGAACATCGGTGAAAATCAGGGAAAATTGAAGTTTTAGCACACTAGAGTATTCTTCAGAATATTTATAAATCTTGTAACTTGTAAAAGAAATATTATTTGTGTGACGAGATAATTTACTGAAATGAAAAATTGACGTTGGAAAAATGGAAGCGAGAAATAAGTGAAACAGGGAGAAAAAGAGTTTTTTTATATTAATAAAATTAATAAAAAAGAGAACATTTTTAAACAATTCTATGTTCATATACAATGTCGAAAAATTGCATATTAATATAAAATTATAAATTATTTTTTGTTAAATATATTTCTTTTGTGTTTTCTTTTCATAAATTTAAGAATAAAAGGGTTAAAAAGATTTCAAGAACATATATATATATATATATATATAATATATATATGGGGCATTCTACGTCACAGGAAGACCCCCTCTGTCCAAAAATGGTTTCAACCGAAAAGGTTCCACTTAGGCTTAAAATGTAGGTTATTATGTCTACTTGTAAATGCAAAGTGGCACCTTTTGAAATTGCAAATGGCGGATCTAATATGGCGGACAATTAAAAAATAACGCGATATTTCGACATTTTAGAACACTCTGAACATATTGGCATCAAAAACTCAAAAAACAATCTTTCTTTTGGTTTCTTCTACCCCTATTTCATATATAATTCATTTAAATTTGGTTGACTATACCCAACTTTATACGCAATCAAAGGTTCATATACGAAATTCACGAAAACAAAGCTTCCTCTATGAGGAAGCAACAAAAAGTAACCGAATACGCTTGACAATTTTTACTCGGAGGTTTTTTGGGTTGTTACATACGAATTTGACATCAAATTTTTAAAATTCAAAATGACGGACCCTAAATGGCGGACATAATCAAAATTTTTTAAACAACGGGCGAATTTGATTGAAACTTGTTATTTGGGGGTTTTTGGGGTCACTGATTATGAATCCGAAGTCTGATTTAAAAATTCAAAATGGCAGATCCAATATGGCGGATGAATTTTTATAAAAACGAACGAATTCGCTTGAAACTCGTTGCTCGGGGATTTTTGGAGTCGCTGATTATGAATCCAAAGTTGAATTTTAAACATTCAAAATGATGGATATAATATGGCGAGTGATTTGTTTAAAACAAATTATACATTGTAGACAAGTGTTGATCCTGCAGAAGCATTAGAATACCTTTTTATAAGTAATTCCTTATTACTGTTTGAGATAAAGCAGTGATGTTTTAATATCCCTGGTACAGCTGGAGCCTTGTCAAATCTTTTTCTCAAGAACTTTTCAATTTTGTCGTGTTCTTTGCGACTATAAAATAATGTCGTTATATTTTCAAAATAATTCTGCCCCCATTCAACAAGTTTATTTGGAGTTAATATTGCATCAGCTGGTTTACATATGAGACTAATTCTCGCAGCTTCTCTTTTAAATAAAGCACCAATTCCATCCGAAGCACCTTTGCCGTGAGCTGTCGCATGAACATGCCATTCAGCGCTAACATTAAAATCATCTTGATTTTGTCTACAATGTATAATTTGTTTTAAAACAAATCACTCGCCATATTATATCCATCATTTTGAATGTTTAAAATTCAACTTTGGATTCATAATCAGCGACTCCAAAAATCCCCGAGCAACGAGTTTCAAGCGAATTCGTTCGTTTTTATAAAAATTCATCCGCCATATTGGATCTGCCATTTTGAATTTTTAAAATCAGACTTCGGATTCATAATCAGTGACCCCAAAAACCCCCAAATAACAAGTTTCAATCAAATCCGCCCGTTGTTTAAAAAATTTTGATTATGTCCGCCATTTAGGGTCCGTCATTTTGAATTTTAAAAATTTGATGTCAAATTCGTATGTAACGACCCAAAAAACCTCCGAGTAAAAATTGTCAAGCGTATTCGGTTACTTTTTTGTTGCTTCCTCATAGAGGAAGCTTTGTTTTCGTGAATTTCGTATATAAACCTTTGATTGCGTATAAAGTTGGGTCTAGTCAACCAAATTTAAATGAATTATATATGAAATAGGGGTAGAAGAAACCAAAGAAAAAGATTGTTTTTTGAGTTTTTGATGCCAATATGTTCAGAGTGTTCTAAAATGTCGAAATATCGCGTTATTTTTTTAATTGTCCGCCATATTAGATCCGCCATTTGCAATTTCAAAAGGTGCCACTTTGCATTTACAAGTAGACATAATAACCTACATTTTAAGCCTAAGTGGAACCTTTTCGGTTGAAACCATTTTTGGACAGAGGGGGGTTTTCTGTGACGTAGAATGCCCCATATATATATATATATATATATGTATATGTATTACATCCTGTCGCGGACGTACATTCTGTATAAACGATGGAGGACTCGTGCTTCTCGTAAAGGCCTTACGAACTTCTATCTAGCGGAGTGCCGACTAAAGTGGGCACCAGGTGCTAAAGTTGGACGGTGGCACCTCAAAGAGGCTTCGGTTGTAAAAGCCGACGTGCAGCGGAAAAGATGAAAGACCGACGAGAAGGTGCGGCCTTCGAATAATTTCGTCAACGGGGGAGACCGTTAGACACCCGTGGATGCTTCCCGAGCTGGGACGTGTGTTCCAATTTCCGCGCTAATTGCTGACACTACGGTCTCGCGAGTAAGATCAAAGATATCGATCAAGGATATCGTCCCCGCGTGACGGACATTGATTTAGAAAGGCTCTCAGAAATTATGATGATTTTAAAATCAAACGGAATTCCAATCGGTATTCTTTGCTACAGGAAAAAAAACAGCTTGTAATATTAATTTTTTTATGCTCACTCAATTTTGTTGAGTACAAAATTTATTTCTCCATAATTAAATAACACCAATATTTAAGGAAATGTTAAACGATTCCAAATTTAATGTTGCATTCTCATTTACGAATCATGTCGATAACACTTCAATCTTAAATTCAACGGGATTTAATTGTATTTGATGCTAATTGTATATAAAACTGTTATGTCGTTACATTTTAACTCGTACGCTAAAAGGTATGATGTAACATTTAACGTCCGACTTAACTGCATTTATCTGCATCTGTCAGCGATCGAATGACCTGTCAATCGGAAAATTTGCTCTCCCTAGTCTTAACGGACTACAAAAGACTTAAATAATTTCATAATAAAATTCCGCTGGCACTGTATAAAATGTCATGTTGGCGTACTGATATTGAAATGTCAGGTCAATAAAGAAACTACCGTTGACTCAATCTCGCGGCTGAAACGGGGCCGCAGCCCCCGATGAACAAAGCGCAGCGCGGCGCGGCGCGGTGCGCTTGCAATGCAACGAGAGAAGCAGCGTTTTTCCCGCCCTCGATCCGCCGCCACCCCCGTTCCTCGTCCTCGCTCACCGACGAACAACCTCCTTATCGTCACTTCCGCCCGGGGGGAGGGGGGAATGTGATTAAAATTCCTTTTAGCGACGAATCCGGCTCCCTTTTCTGTCGCAAGTCCACCGGAGGTGTAAAAAGCACAGACGTCGATCCACGTTGAGGAACGAGAGGAACGGAGAGGCAGACAGAGAACTGTTGGGTAGTTGCCGCAACTTCGTTGGGCTTTTAATTCGCAATACGAACCACCCTCCCGTCCCACGAGGACGACGACGACTCGCACCCTGAAATCTCGACTAATTTCCCGTTTTGCGCTCGACCGCGATTTTCCGCCGGGAGAGGCGTCAAAGCGCCGAGAAACTCGTCGCGATAAGTTATCTCGGGATTTCTTTTGCGGATCTCCGCCTCCCTTCTTTACGTCACATCATTTAATATATAATAATGTTAATTATCACAAAACTATATAATAAATAGTAAAAATTGACAATTTAATTAAATGACCGACTGTATACGAGCGAAAGCTGTAGAACGGCGATTATAATGGCATTTTTAAAGTGTTATTTTATAAAATTATTTACAAGCTGCGATTCACAGAATTAAGCAGAATTACGTGGACTCACGTTTCTTGTCGTTTGCAGGTTTTTTCAAGGACCTTTTGGCGGGCAGCAAACGAGGTTTTCACGAGATGTTCAAGAAGACCTACGGTATCCTTTACGAGCAGAACGCGTACGTCTTCACGGACTTTTTCAACGAGCTGGAGAATTATTACGCGAAAGGAACGGTGAGTACCTTTCCCTCTCCCTCGCTTTCCTCCCCTTGGAATTTGATTATCTCGACGTTAAAATGGCGCGGCTACGATTTATTTCACTCTTTGCCGAGAATTCCGTCTATATATAAGGCCGGATCCCGATCAATTTATGTTAGAACAGCGTCTGCGTTGTTCGGTCTCTCTTTGGAGCACTTCCGTACAGAACAGTGCTTTCCATATTACCGGCAAATTTGGAATTATGGTACCTGTAACTCTGTAACATTGAGCCATTCATTTACCTCTCGTTTGATGTCGCGCGGGGTGATGCCCCCCGGTGAAAATTGCAATCGCGCCTTAATTTCCCCGTCTTCTCTCTCTCTCTCTCTCTCTCTCTCTCTCGGTCCCTCTTCGCTCCTTCTGCAGACGCCCTTCGCCCTGGTGTATTAAGCGCGAATAAATAAGACGACGAGCCGTGAGGAGAGCTGCCGGGCCGTGTCTCGGGATCTAAAGTTTATTACAAGCCGTTTTCCGCGCAATTACGCTCGACGACACCTTCCTCTCTCGGAATATCAACGACCGAGAAATGTAAAGGAGTACGAGGCGGAGTAAGAGATTTAAGTGCGCGAACTATCCTTCGACAGTATCGCGAGCGGTATGTACGTGGGTTACGTGAAGGGCAACGGTAATCTCATCTTTCTCTCTGTAGCTTGCCGATTGAAACGGAGCGACGTAAAAGGCGGTGCCGCTATCGGAACTTCCTGTAATTCGACAGATGTCACGGTATCCGTATCTTCAAAGGAAAAAATTTATATCCCTTTCCACACACGTTCGGCTCACTCGAATATCCCTCTGATCGATTCGTACGG
>JASTWP010003475.1:0-23306 GCA_030770255.1 Temnothorax ravouxi
CGCGTTTCTTTCCCGATAGCGCACGAGGTGCGTTACAGGGACGTGTGCTAAAGAGAAATGACACGTTTATTTCCCGATAGCGCACGCACGTTTCTTTCCCGATAGCGCACGAGGTGCGCTAAAGGGACGTGTGCTAAACAGAAAAGATGCGTTTCTTTCTCGATAGCGAACGAGGTGTGCTAAAGGGACGTGTGCTAAAGAGAAAAGACGCGTTTCTTTCCCGATAGCGCACAAGGTGCGCTAAAGGGACGTGTGCTAACGAGAAGAAAAAACGTTCATTTCCCGATAACGCACGAGGTGCGCTACAGGGACGTGTGCTAAAGAGAAATGATACGTTTATTTCCCGATAGCGCACGCACGTTTCTTTCCCGATAGCGCAAGTACATGCGTGGGCGGGGGGGGGCTTCGCCCCCCCTGCACCCCCCCCCCCCATTGTGTGAGTGAACCTAGGGAGTGTGGACGGGGGGCTCCCGCCCCCCCCTCCTGCACCCCCCCTGTGCACTGAGCGGTGTGGATTGGGTTGATGGGTGGGCAGGGGGGGCTTTGCCCCCCCCCCCCCGCACCACCCATTGTGTGAGTAAACCTAGGAGTGTGGGCGGGGGGGCTCGCACCTCGTGCGCTATCGGGAATGAAACGTGCGTGCGCTATCGGGAAATAAACGTGTCATTTCTCTTTAGCACACGTCCCTGTAACGCACCTCGTGCGTTATCGGGAAATGAACGTTTTTCTTCTCGTTAGCACACGTCCTTTTAGCGCACCTCGTGCGCTATCGAGAAAGAAACGCGTCTTTTCTTTTTAGCACCCGTCCCTTTAGCGCACCTCGGACGCTATCGGGAAAGAAACGTGCGTGCGCTATCGGGATAATGCTTTCAACATTTCGTGCGCTATCGGTACTATGTTTCATTTTCCTGTGTGCTATCGGGCAAATGTGCATATTACTTGGTGCGCTATCGGGATAGCGCCATTTATTTGGTGTGTTATCGGGACGTGTGCTAAAGGGATGTGGACTATCAGGAATTATTTTAAATTCGACGTGTGCTATCGGGCTGTGCGCTATCGCACCTTGCGCTAACAAGATAACCCTTCCACCTGTATTACTCCTATAGTTTTAATTATCCTAGTTACAATATTCTTACCTGTAAGCAAAAAACATTTAAAGTTTACTATTTACCGTCGTTCCCTTCTTACAATAAACAATTGTTACGCTACGTAATTAGTGCGTCTCCAAAAACTCTCGTGATCTATGAGCACGTGTCTCCGAGTCTCTTCGCCTCCGGCGCCTGCGTTACCCTCTGTCGAGTCACCGCGTCCATCTGGCGGATGTCCACGCGGCAGTTTTAAAGTCGTACTCGTACTACATTACATATTGTTACGTATAGTACAATGCGCTGTGATTATATGCGATTTTCTTTTGTAACATTTTATCGGAGACAATACTATATATTATAATTTTTCGAATTTGTTTTAAAATATTTAGTATAAGTATTGTTATACCGCTATTGCGCAGGAGGCAGATATAAAATAAAAAATTGCCGAAATTGTCGCAAATAAACATACATTTTATTAAACATAAATAGAGTTTGTAACTTTTATCTCCGTACATAAATCTTAATGTGTTATGTAATTTTTTATTTTTTTCTATTCTTATCCTTACCCACATATACTATGAATCACTTCTGATCCCAAAGAACATTGCCAACATGTAAAAACGGTGAAAACTATTGCAATTTTTGACCCAAGTATTCTCAATCACAAGGATATGTCGCACATTTTCCAATTGGACATTGTCCAAATGCACAGACCGCGCATTTTCGTGTCCAAGTGAACAGGTCGCGCATTTTCGTGTCCACCTGCACAGGCCGCGCATTTTCGTGTCCAAGTGAACAGGTTGCGCGTTTTCGTGTCCAAGTGAACAGGTCGCGCATTCTCGTGTCCAAGTGAACAGGTCGCGTATTCTCGTGTGCAACTGCACAGGCCGCGCATTTTCGTGTCCAATTGAACAGATCGCGAATTCTCGTGTCCAAGTGAACAAGTCGCGTATTCTCGCGTCCAACTGCACAAGCCGCGCATTTTCGTGTCCAAGTGCACAAGTCGCTCATTTTCGTGTCCAAGTGCACAAGTAGCGTACTTTCGTGTCCAAGTGAACAGATCGCAAATTCTCGTGTTCAAGTGAACAAGTCGCGCATTTTCGTGTCCAAGTAAACAGATCGCGAATTCTCGTGTCCAAGTGAACAAGTCGCGTATTCTCGTGCCCAACTGCACAGGTCGTGCATTTTCGTGTCCAAGTGAACAGATTGTGAATTCTTGTGTCCAAGTGAACAAGTCGCGTATTCTCGTGTTCAAGTGAACAGGTCGCGCATTCTCGTGTCCAAGTGAACAGGTCGCGAATTTTCGTGTCCAAGTAAACAATTCGCGTATTTTCGTATCCAACTGCACAAGTCGCTTATTTTCGTGTCCAAGAGCACAGGTCGCTTATTCTCGTGTCCAAGTGCACAGCCCGCTTATTTTTGTGTCCAACTGCACAGGCCGCGCATTTTTGTGTCCAAATAAACCGTGTCCAACTGAACAGTGTCCAAACAAACCGTGTCCAAATGACCCGTATCCAAAAGAACTGTGTCCAAATGAACGGTGTCCAAATGAACCGTGTCCATATAAACGGTGTCCATTTGATCGTGTCCAAATGACCGTGTCCAAATGAACGGTGTCCATATAAAACGGTGTCCAAGTGCAGGCCACTCGTTATTTTGCACGGAAAATCGCCGTGCAAAGTTAGCAGATCGACGTGCAAGATTGAGCGGAAGAAGTCGAGTTGCACACAGCCTTTTACGTTGCGCGCGCAACGTGTTTATGCATGCTTTGCAGCCCAGCGTTTCGTCGGGCGCCAGTCTTTCCGTGTAGACTCGGGAGGAGGCTCTCGGGTGGCGGTTTCCCCTTCCCCCGCTCTCCTGCCGTGCGCGCACTCCACCCCTCCCAGTCAATGCCCAGCCGGCACACCCGAGTCCGCACAAAGCGGAAATAACGGCGTCTTAAACGGCGTGAGGGGGGCGGTCCGGCTACGGCCTGGCTCCCTATCGCTCGCTGGGCTGATTGGTCAGTCGGCGAGGGGCGGGAGGCTGGGGCTCAGGGGTGGCGGGAAATGTCCCTGGGTTTTGGCCTTGCCTGCCTTCTGTTGGCCGGTCGGTTGGCAAAATTCTGGTCTGCGGTGGGATAGTTCGGGCGGGCTTCCCATTAAGGGTTTGCCACAGGTGCTTTTTTCCGTGGGCCCGGGGAGGGGTGCGGGGGAGGAGGAGCCGCTGTGAGGCAGCGGCTCCTCCTCCCCTTTCCCGATATTTGCGTGGGACCTTAAGTCCCGCTGGGGTATGGCGGGAGGCTTGGTGTACCCCTTCCCGTCCCCTGCCCTCGGTGGGGGGTCCCGCGCAAAAGGGGAGACGGGGTGCGCTTGGGCCTGCCCTTGCGTCGCGCGGTTTTTTTTGGCCCGCGGGGGCGGAATGGTGGGGAGGCGCCTCCTTGCCTTTCCCGTGTCCTTTCCTCCCGCGGGAGCTGGGGCCGTGCGTCGCGGGGCTTTGGCCTTGGTGCACGCTTGTCGGTGTCGACCTTGGTCCACGGCCCGGCGGGGCCCGGTGGGTCTCGGACAAACTTCCTATGGAGTTTCCGTCACAAGTGCCCCCCCAGGTCGCGCGGAAGTTAGGGGCCTGGCTCCGGGGGTGGAGGGGGATCTGACTGTTGTTCGACGACTTCCTGATGGTCTCTTGACGCTCCTGGATTCTGGTCCCATTTGCCCTCTACGAGAGAATGCGAGCCCGGGGGCGGGGACTGCCGCGCGCCCGTGCGCAATGCAACTCCGGAGGGGGGTGGCGGAAGGGGGTGTTGTCCTCCAATCCGCCACAAGTTAGGTTTATGACCAGAAGGTCAAGGGCGGGGGGGGGGGGTTGGTGGACGAATCAGTGCATTTCCGCTGTCCCCCCTCTCACGGGGCTAAGGCTTCGTGTTAAAAACGCGCCGGTAGGGACAACCGTGGAGGGGGGGGGGGTTTAGTTTGATAAAAGTCCAACATAACCGCCCGCCCTTACCCCGGGGGGCGGGGATATCTGTACGGATTTTCCCCTCGTCAAAAAAAAAAGATTAAAACCTGAACCTCCCTTCATTTCGTGAAGGCGTCTCGCCAATTTGACCACCGAGGCATGTGAATTTTTTCTAATGTGAAATTAATCTTAAGCTACCTAGATCTTGCTTGGCCGAAAAATGGCATTTTATCTTCTTTATTGATTTTAATAATCGGCCGATTATACTTTCTTATTATTGTTTATATATAAAGTTAATATTTATCAATTTATTTAACATTAAGTACAATATATATCTTTGTTTTACATGAAATACATGTTCAATTTTTATGTACATAAAGTTACTATAATTATTAAAACTATATGATTTAAACGCTCCAATAGAAAGGATTATATATAAAAAATAAACTACAGTTTCTTAATTCTTTAGTGTAAAATTAACGCTATATCGATTATATTGACATTATACAATAACACAAAAAAAAATAAATTGCACAAAAATTGCAATAAAGAACCGAAAATCTTATCAATTAGCTGTATGCTCAAATCGTAATTTTAAATTAAAATTAATAGTATTTTAACAATTTATGTCAATTTATCATGTAAAACTTGTAACGATACGCCCCGGAAATACGTATCGTTCCGGCCGACCAACCTGCCGAGGATCGCCCAGCCGACCATCCGCTGGACGAGAAACGGGCCCGAAGTGCCCGCGTTATATTTAAATTCAGGTAGAGTCTTAGCATGTATTGTTAGGAAGCCCGCGAACGGACTCACCGCGTAACCGTCTCGGAGCGCCGAGCGGTACCGAAAACGGCCGAAGACCGCCGAACGCAATCGCGACGCCGGGACGCCGTAATCTCCGACCGCTCCGCCGCATCATCCCGGCGCTCGCGATTGCCGTCGCCGTTACCCCCGCCACACCGACGCCGCCGCGACGGGTATATAACGAGGCGTCTGATAATGATAAGACGATTCTGCGACCGACCAGATTACCGCTCCGACCGATCCTGAAATCCTACCCGCTAGTCAAGCACATTAGGTAGAGAGCTACTCTGTCTTAGCCGAGTGCGTCTCGGTAAAACGACCGGCCTTCTCTTCCGAATTATCCGAACGAGGGTAGAGTGCTGCTCTGCCTCGAACGAGCGCTTCTCGCCGGATACTCTCTCCGAACCGCAACGTCTGCCACAGGGGGGTAGAGTGTTACTCTGCCTTCACCGAGTGTTTCTCGGTGGACAGCCCGCGTCTCGGAAATTCTTCCGCCTATCCTGCGGAATCCACGCGACTCTTTGTCGCCCTCGCGCCGCGCGCCATTCATACGCGCTCCGATACGTCATCGCGCAAATCCGCCCGCGGCCCGCCGGAAGAAACCGCTCCGCGCGGCCCGCGCTAATCCGCCCATCGGGGCGTTTCTCAGGTACCGATCCGCGCACCGCGCCGCCTTGTCATCACCGACTCTACATACCGCGACTCTGTACACCTTCATCTCATCGCGCAATCATCAATCTGTAAATACATTCGCGACACTGTACACCGCGAATCATTGTTATAGTAATAAACATCTTGTTTTGTTATCAATCCGAATACGCTTCATTCTGCCGACACACACCTCGCATCCGTTCCTCCGCGCCGCCTTCGAACCCAGCCCAGCCGCGAGCTAGTTTCCGCGCTTCGAAGACGGATTGTTTTATGGCGCCCGAACAGGGACACGACCGAAAGGAACGGACCCAGGAAACCGGCAAAATGAAGGAACATTATTACCGGCTCAGTAAGAGCGATCTCGTACACGAAATGCAAATGCTCGGACTCGACACCGAGGGCAATCTCGACGATCTCCGGAAACGATTGAGTAAATTCATCGACGAGAATCCCGGGATGTTCGAAGCACGGAAAGACCCTCCACCCCCGACCCTGACATTAACCGTGGACCCCCCGTTAACACCGGTAACAGTAATACACGCCGACCCCCCGAGTAACGCGTCCACGCAAAGCATAAACCAAATGCGGAAGTGGGGGCTGCATTTCGAAGGGAAGGACCCGTGGGCATTTCTGGAGCGACTCGACGAATTAAGGGCCGCCTACGAGTTCCCCGACGCGCACTGGCTACGCGGATTGCCCGAATTACTCCGAGGGGACGCGCTGCTGTGGTGCCGAAATAACCGCGAAAATTGGACGCACTGGGCCGAGTTTATAGCCGATTTTAAAGAGACATTCCTACCGCGACGGTACCGACTGCAGCTAGTAAACGAGATCCGCGACCGCGTACAAAAAGAGGGAGAACCGTACGTGAAATACGCAACGCAAATGCTGGCTCTCATGCGTAGGGCAGGGGGCTACTCGACCGAAGAGCAGGTCGAGCAGCTCTACGAGAACATGCACCCAGACTACCAGAACCGCATCTGGCGAAGCGACGTCCGCAGCCCCCGGGAGCTGCAACAACGGGCCGGCGAGTTCGAGCGATTGCAGCAAAATCGAAAGAAACGTACCGCCGCGAAAAAACGCCGCCACCGACCCCCCGGTCACCGCCGCCGTATACAATCGAAGCGAGTGCTGCTGGCGCTGTAAGCAACGCGGCCACACGCGCTTCGATTGCCGACGCCCCGCCCGAAAATTCTGCTCACAATGCGGCAAGGACGGCGTCCTAACAAAGGACTGCCATCCGCCGCCGGGAAACGAAACCGGGACCGCGGAAACACCGGCCGCCCCCCGGTCCCTCAACGTAAGATTCACGCCCCGGCCGCACTTGAGAACACGCATCCGCGACCGCCCGTTAGATGCCCTCTTGGACACCGGCTCCGACATATCGCTGGTCAACGAGCACACCGCCCAGCTCGCGCAGACCCTCGGCTTCCCCGTAACACCGGACGAAGGGTAAGTTCAGCTAGCCAACGGGCAACTAATAACGATACCGGGCCGCGTCCGGCTGCCGATACAGACCACCGGCAAAAACCATTTGGCACTCGTTCACAATCATGCCGGGCCTGAAAAACTCGATGCTACTCGGGGTGGATTTTTGGGCTAAACTAGGCCACGCCATCCCCGCGCCGGACACCGGGGACTCCCGCAACCAGGACGCCCACCACCGCGACGACCGAGGGTATCGCCCCACGAACCCCGGACGAAGAAGAAAGGCTTCGGGAATTCCTCGCGGAAGAACTCCCGCTATTCGAACAAATAACCGGACCGACCGACAAAACCGCCCACCACATACGCGTCAAAGCCAATGTCGAACCAATCAAGCAAAGATACCGACCGCGAAATCCGGCCATGCAGGCCATCATTAACGCCGAAGTAGAAAAAATGGAGCGGGAGGGGGTCATCGAGCGCTCAACGAGCGCATGGAGTTCCCCGGTCGTCGTGGTACGAAAAAAAGACGGGAGTCACCGGTTCTGCATCGACTTTCGCCAGGTTAACGACGCGACCGAGACCGACGCCTACCCCCTCCCCCAAATCACCGCGACGCTCGACAAGCTCCGCGGGGCGAAGTACTTGACCACGCTCGATCTCAAGAGCGGGTATTGGCAGGTGCCTCTCACCCCGTCGAGCCGGCCGATCACCGCATTCACCGTGCCCGGGAAGGGACTTTTTCACTTTAAAGTGATGCCGTTCGGCCTACACTCCGCCCCCGCGACGTTCCAGCGGTTGCTAGATTCGGTACTCGGGCCAGAACTCGAACCACACGTGTTCGTATACCTCGATGACATTATTATCATCACAAAAACGTTCGAGGAACATCTCCGGATCCTGCGCGAAGTCTTCCGCCGCCTCCGCGCCGCGAATCTGCGTCTCAACCCGGAAAAGTGCAGATTCTGCGTAGACCGCCTGCGATACCTCGGACACGTAGTCGACCGCGAGGGGATCCGTACCGACCCAGAGAAGGTGCGGTCAGTCGCCCAGTGGCCGCAACCGCAATCCGTAAAACAAGTACGGCAATTCTTGGGCGATAGCCTCGTGGTATCGACGCTTCATACAAGATTTCGCGACGGTCGCCGTGCCGCTTACCGCCCTGACGCGAAAACACGCCCGCTGGAACTGGGGGGAGGAGGAGGAGACCGCATTTAAGAAATTAAAGGATACTTTGACATCCGCGCCCGTTCTCGCATGCCCCGATTTTTCCCGGCGATTTATCCTACAAACGGACGCGAGCACAACCGGCCTCGGGGCCGTACTCACGCAGAATTTCCCCGAGGGGGAAAGGGTTATCGCATACGCGAGTCGCACGCTGAACCAGGCCGAACGGAACTACAGCGCGACCGAGCTCGAATGCCTAGCCGTAATCTGGGGTATACGGCGGATGCGTGAATATCTGGAAGGATATTCATTCACCGTCATCACCGACCATCAATCGTTACGGTGGCTTCAAAAACTAGACGCACCAACCGGCCGGTTAGGACGATGGGCATTCGAGCTCCAGCAATATGATTTAGAAATTAAGTACCGGAAAGGGGCCCTCAACCGGGTCGCGGACGCCCTATCGCGCCAACCCACGACCGCCGCCGTCACAACGCCGCCCCGTTGCTCGTGGTACCGCCGGATGCTACGGGCCGTACAAGACGCGCCCCAGGAGCACCCGGATTTCGACATCAGGGGGGGGAAAACTGTACCGACACGTACTCCATAACCTCGATTTCAAAGAAATTCCGCCCGAAGATCAATGGAAGGAATGCGTGGCCAAAGAACTTCGCCCCGAAATCCTACGCCGGAATCACGACGCCCCCACCGCCGGACATCTCGGTATCGCGAAGACAATCGCGCGCATCGCTCAGTTATACTACTGGCCCGGTATGTTCCGGGAGATCGCGACATACGTGCGAAATTGCCCACGGTGTCTACAACATAAGGTCGCGCAAAACCCGTCCCGCGGGAATGTTACACGCCACCGCCGTTACCCGCCCGTGGCAGCAGGTCACGCTCGATCTCATCGGACCGCTGCCACGGTCGAAACAGGGCCACACATGGCTCCTAACGATGCAGGACCGCTTCTCCAAGTGGCTGGAGATGCGCCCCCTGCGCCGCGCCACCGCCGCGGCCGTGACCACGCATATCGCCGAAGCAATCCTGTTCCGTCACGGCTGTCCCGAAACAATACTGTCAGACAACGGTACGCAATTACGGTCGGGGAAAACTCGAAAAGATGCTCGCCGCGCACAACATTCGACATAAATACGCACCGGTACACGCGCCGCACTGCAACCCGGTCGAGCGGACAAACCGAGTCGTGAAAACGATGATCTCGCAATACGTTCGACAGAAACCATCGCAATTGGGACGAGCGCATCCCCGAACTTCAATTCGCGTACAACTCGGCGCGACACGAAGCCACGGGCTACACCCCTGCGTATCTCATTTTCGGCCGCGAACCGATATCTCCGCTTAATCAGGAGGCCGCTCCGAATACCGCGGCCGCTCCGCCAGATGAAACGCGACGGCACCTCGAGGAGGCCTACGAAATCGTGAAGATCCATTTAGCACGCGCTTTCCAGAGACAGGAAAAATATTATAATTTAAGACGCCGATAATGGGCGCCGAAAATCGGGGAGTGGGTGTGGAAACGCGAATACCCACTCTCCAACAAAGCCGCCGCGTTTAACGCCAAATTAGCGCCGAAGTTTCGCGGCCCTCTCGAGGTGCGCCGAATTATATCTCCGGTAATCGTCGATCTACGCGACCGAAGCGGCAAGTGGAGCCGCCATATACACGTACAGGATTTGAAGCCCGCGCCTGCCGCACCCCCACCCGACGACGGGGAAGAGAATACCGACTCAGACACCGGGGATAACAACAACTATGACACCAGGGATAACAACAATTATGACAAAACAGATTCGGAGGGCGAAAGCGAGGAAGAATAATTGCCCCACTCCGAAGGAAATAAATAACAAATACCGGCACAAAACGAGAAAGAGGACAGACGAGCCATGGAAGCACTGAACGACACGTCTATCGAGCGCGATATCCTCGCGGATATCAACGCGATCCTTGCCGAGCCGACCGAGTACGATCCGACCTGCCCTGGATTCGGGGCCACCTGGACAAGGCTCTTCGCGACGGGATCCGTCGCCGCCGCCGCCGCCCTCGCCGAGGTAACCAAGCCCACGCCCGCACCGCCGACACGAAAACACGTGCCGGCGGTCGGCTGTAGGGTACAGCGCTCGGACGAGCAGCAAAGACGGAAGGTAGCATGGCTTACCACCCCGCCGCCTCCGCTGAACCGGCAGAAAAGGCCGCCGGCCGCAACAGCAGCCGAAACACCGGCCCCGGCAAAGCACCCGCCGAGCCAGCCTGACGGCCCACCAGCTCCGCCGACCAGAGTAAGCGCACCAAGAGCCGACCCAGCGGCGCCTCCGCCACCGCAACCAACTCCGGCCGATGTCCAGCCGCTACGAGCAGAGGGCTCCAGACCACCGCCGCCGATCCCGGTAGAAGTCGAACCGGGACATATAATTTGGGTGCCCTACTATCACGCACATGTGTCCCGACAACACAAACTTATTGGATACAATCACAAAAATTGCAACTAACAAAATTATAGATAACATGCTATTCTGATTTAAATCTGTAAGTAAATAATAAATAACATTTGAGTATCTCAAAAGTTAGTGTACTCTTTGGCTTCCTCTGTATTTAAACACACATTCAAATCATTTTTTAAGTCATTATAATGTGCATACGTTTTCGGTAAAGTAATAGTATCAGTACATGTATTAGGCGTATAACTTTGCTTCCGCCGTTTTTTTTTCGAAATTCGAGGCTTTATTAGTGAAAAACTGGTTATACATTTACGATTCAAAGTATTGTCCATCGCTGGCCACTACTTTCTCCCATCTTTCAGGCAGCATATGAATCCCGCGTCGAAAAAAACTGGTCATCTTTTGAGACGATCCACGAATCGATCCAATTTTTCACTTCTTCATAAGAACGGAAGTGCTGGTCAGCCAGGCCGTGTGTCATTGATCGAAACAAGTGATAGTCAGAGGGAGCAACGTCTAGAGAATACGGCGGGTGGGGTAGGACTTCCCATTTCAACGTTTCCAAGTATGTTTTGACGGGCTTTGCGACATGGGGTCGAGCATTGTCATGCTGCAAAATTACTTTATCGTGTCTATCGTTGTATTGCGGCCGTTCTTTCAGTGCTCGGCTCAAACGCATCAATTGCTTTCGATACCGATCGCCTGTGATTGTTTCAGTCGGTTTTAGTAGCTCATAATACATTACTCTCTTCACCGCCATGCCGGTCTTCGACGTCAAAATTCACCGTCTTGAAGCGTTGAAACCACTCTCGGCACGTTCTTTCACTAATAGCCTTCACCATACGTATTTGAGAGCATTCGATGAGCCTCAGTCGCAGATTTTTTCATATTAAGGGGGGATCCTGGTGTAGAGGGTCAAAAAAATCGAATTTTTTTTAAATCAATAGTACACTATTCGTCGAATGTATTCCTAAAGTTACAGTAAGAAATTCGAAATTTTAAAGGCCTTACAGCCATTTCTTGCGCGCAGGTATACGAGCGCGCGACATGAGCGCGCAAGCCGCGATCGGCGCGACGGCTATTATGACCTTTCTCGTGCGCTATCTACTATCAGCTAAGATGCGCTGTTGTTTTGGAACGTTTGTTTTGGAGCGGTAATACTTAAGGAGAGCTCCCTCCTCACCGATTTCGCTGAATTTAGGCTTAATCGACGCGTTTTTGCACAAAACGAACGAATCTGGCAGAAAAAAGTCCCGCTCTGCCTCGCGAAGCGAGATATTAACTGTTAAAGTTGACGACTATCAGGTTATGAGACCTGTCATACCGACGCGACGTAGCGACTACGGACATGCTCCGCGACCACATGCGCATGCTCCGTGGTCACATGTGAAGTGATGCACTTGAGCGCTCAACTCAATGACATATCATATATTGTTCTGTGCAATTCCCAAATATTTATAATGCCGTATTCAGTAGAGCAATTAAATAGTAATCCGTGGCTAGCAGTTCAGGATGTTGTTGGCGATGCAAAAACATGGCCCAAATTTATCCGAAAAATGTTTTGGGATAAGAATCTGAAAGATCACAATAGAATGATCCTTGTCAATTTTTCATATCTGAATGCAGTATCCGAAGATTTTTTGCACGACATATTAACTTTTACATTGAAAAATGCGTATACAGCGGAAAGGAAGCGCAATATTAAGGACAGATTTAGCTATTTAAATCACGAGGTAATTGTTTTAATTTCAATTGATAACTATAGATCAAATAAGTATTAATTAATGTTTTTTATACTTTGTAAGAATTCGGTCATATTCGTATCGCAGCCGTGTATACAGTTATCACGTTTATTTTAAGGAAATGTTAGATCTCAACTTCAATCCAATTAATAAATAATAAAATTTAATATATTGTTTTCAAGTTTGTGGTTTTGATTACAATAGAGAATATTTTAGAACACAAATTATTTCTGTTAGAGATATTAAGCGTTGAAGTTAACGAAACAGAAATAACTATTCTCTGCTTTAACAAATTATTTCTGTTACAGATATTAAGCATTTAAGTTAACGAAACAGAAATAATTTGTTAAAGCAGAGAATAGTTGGTGTATGAAAAGTACACATAAATATGTACTTTTCATAAATCAACTATTCTCTGCTTTAACAAATTATTTCTGTTACAGATATTAAGTGTTGAGGTTAACGAAATACAGTAATATGATTATTAATAGATTAATCGAGCCTTATTTAATTGCTAAAGAAATACAGTGTCCAAAATGTGGTAATAAATTAATAATTGATACAAGTAAGCTTAGATTTCGATGCCGAAAAACATATTATGAAAAGAATTCCAGCAAAAAAAATGTAAAAAAACAATGTATGTTCCAAACAAGTGCAAAATGTGATACGTGGTTTAGCAAATATTCATTTTAAGTTGTAGCACTTGTAGAAGCCACCGGCTCTGAGATATCTGCTTCATCATGGATCTTCGGTGGATACAGTTCCGCAATGGTACAGAAAAAACTGTTCAAACGGTCTTCGTAATCATGAACGCGTTTGAAGAGATATTCTGCTAAATATCCCACTAAGTGTAAAGTACGTGTTCCGTACCGTGGGATATTAGCTCTTACCTCTCTCCAAACGCGTTCTATATGCTGGGTGTGGGCTCCTAAAAATTAAAAAAACTGTCAATACATTTATGCAACATTTCTTTATTTTTTTTTATCTTAAATATATTATAGTTAAACCCAAACATTTGTAAAACTATTTAAAGTTTATACTTACCAGTATCTGGGTCGACGAAATTCATGGAATGATTAACGGTCAGATGTTGGAAGCCTTCATTGTTTAAACAATTGTAAGACCTCCAACAATCTGACATTATCGTCGTCCCAGGTAGAATCCACTCTTTTATGATTTCCAGCAAAGTTTTCTCTGTACGATCCGGAACCGCAACAAGAAATATTTTTCTTGAGTCGCGTTCGTATCCACCGAAGATCCATTTTCCTTCGATAATTCGGCCACGGTTGTATTTCCTCTTGCCGATTTTAGCCTCGTCTATTTCAACAATTTTGTTGGGGCCTCCAAGTTTGATCGAATTTTTCTTGGCCCAGTATATGCAAACCTATATCATTTTTAAATAAATTTACTAAATATACATTTAACATATTTATATTTAATGTATTAAATGTATCAAATTATACTTACTTCTCGGCAAAAGGAAACCCAATCAATAACCGAAGGCTCGGAAAGTTGTAATTCTGTGCACAAAAATTGATGTCGCGGAGGCCGTAACATAATAAAGTATGCTGTTAATCGGCATACGGTTTCTAAACTTAACTTTGAATTGTTAAACCATGTATCACATTTTGCACTTGTTTAGAACATACATTGTTTTTTTTTACATATTTTTTACTGGAATTCTTTTCATAATATGTTTTTCGGCATCGAAATCTGAGCTTACTTGTATCAATTATTAATTTATTATCACATTTTGGACACTGTATTTCTTTAGCAATTAAATGATGCTCGATCAAATAATTAATTAATTTTTCGTAATCATGGGTTACAGCGAGAAACTCGTGCAGACGCATTGTTGACTGTTAGATTAAAACAAAAGAGAATTAACATTTGAATTATGTTACTTACCAAGGAGATAGTTGTCACGTTGCAGCCGACGGCTGCGCTAACCAAGACGCCGGCCATGCGCAAGCAGGGCTTGACCGTTTTGGAAGACAAAATATTGACGCAACTACTGATCACGCCGGCGATGAGGACCGCCAAACGACCGAAACGTAAGTTGCCGGCATTGACTGCTGCCAACAACGATAACCAGGGGCCGACCGACGACGACGACGATGACATGAACGACGTGCGAGCGCAGCAGCGCATCGTAAACGCAGCAATTTGTGACGCGACAAGACTGTCGGGGCAACGGGTGTACACAGACGAATAGGGTTAAGGCTTACACATGTAAATATAGTTTATAGTCTATAATTTCTAATTGCGGTTATAATTAAGCTCCCATTTCAATTTACAATTTGGGTTTTGCAGTTCTTTTCTGTTTTGATTGTGGCATAGGCCGTAGGTTAAGTTGATTAAAAAGATTTAATTTGATTATGAGTCAAAGTAACAGCGAGAAGGCTGGTTTAGAGTTAAAAGTTAGACAAGAGGAAATAACCTTATCAAACCATTTGACGGCAAATTTCAGTTGATAAAGATTCCTTTGTTTCCTTGTGATTGGTTTACTCGAGTCCGCGAGTATCAATCGGTTTAGCATCATCAGGTAGAATTTAAGAATCGGGGATAATAGCGCGAAATGGGCTTTAGGATGAGGAAGCGACCGAATAAGATTAAAGGCACGTGCGCAACGGTAAAGGCCGGACCACAGTGCCGACGCGGTGTTGACCACTGGTAATGGCGTAGAGATAATGGCGGCGAAACGAATCGCGGGTAAGTGACCGGAGGTCTTTTCCGCCCGCGATGCAAAAACGCGTGGGCAAAAACACGGGCGGAACGTCCCGTGCCCTGGACGACAACCACGGAGGCGCGGTCACGTGATCTGACGAACTAACCGTCGGACGAGAAAGTTAACGATCGGAATACGTTAGTGGGAAGATAATAAGGCTGCGAGCGCGAATTCTGGTCAGAGCGGAGGCGCGGACAGCTAGAACCGCAATCCACGGGGACGTGGTCACCGTGCAGGGCAACTCAGCAAAGCTGACGCCAAACGACCCAGGTGAGGAGGATCAAGGGGTCCACCACAAATTCAACCATGTGGCGGGGTAGCAATTCCTGTGGGCCGATCCGAGAAACCCGGAACCACGATCAAGAGCGTAATACGTGGACACCCGCTATAGCGAGCGAGCGAACGAGCGCCGCAACAGAGGGTCGCGCGGTATCCAGCAGGCGTGAATAAGTTGATCTGGCGTACCTGGATAGGTGGAGAGGCGACCTGACCGAAGGAGTTACGCGCGGCGAGCGTAAAACATATCAAGTGGAAACGCGAGATTCTGATCCCAGTGAACGGAGTAGCGTAAAACACTGTCGAAGTATAATCACGTTGCGACCGCTCTCTCCAAGGTCGGCTGCCCGACAACGCGGGTCACCGCGAGTGGTGATAGAGAGAGAACGGACGAGGCGCGAGGAGCGCGATCCGTAGTTATAAGTTAGATATAAGCTTAATAAAGATTACCCAATAGTTAGTAAGGTAGCATGTAAAACCGTCGCGTCGCGGCAATTCATTTTCGAATCATTTTTCTTCCCTGTAATGGTACACGTTTTAGTTATGTTCATAAGCCCGCGAAGAATCAGTTTACGTTCCTATTATAAGTCCGCGAGAAACCGAGTAAGTTTATTTTGACATCGCGCAAAGCGCGAAATCCGTTAGAGACGCGGAAAAATCAAAACGCGGCAATCTCCAGGAATAAAGGTCACGAACGGCCTTCCCAGGACCTGGGACACCCAGCTACCAGGTCGGCGTCATGGTACGATCAACGACTCCCTAGTTCCCAAACGGAACACCTTCCACAGGGAATAGGGCCAACAAGCGAACTCCCTGGCACCTGGGACACGCAGCCAGGAGGTCGGCGTCAACACCGGGACACGAGGTACCGAGTTCCCAACCAGAGCGTCTTCCACGGGAAGAACCGGTGGGAATCATCTCCCCAGCACCTGGGGCACGCGACCATCGGGTCGGCGCCATCACCAGCCCAGGGGATCGCTAACTCCCCAGGGGAGCATCATCCCCGAGAACAAGGGTCGGAAAACAACTCTCCGACACCTGGGGCACGCGACCATGAGGTCGGCGTCATCCGCAGCCCGCGGGATAATCGAGTCCCAGACGGGGCAGCATCCGCGAGGAACAAGGGCAAAAACCGCTTGCCCGAGACCTGGGGTAAGCGCCTACGAGGTCGGCGCCATCGCCAGGACGCGCAGCCCGAAGATGGCCACACGAACATCTTCCACGAGGAGGAAGACGGAAAACCACACCTCCCGGACGTGGTACACGCGACCAGGGGGTCGGCGCCAACGTCCGACGTCCAAAGGTCGACCTGGACGACTTCTACGGGAAGTCGCCCCGGATTCGGCATCGGGGCCACCAGAACGCCGGTGCGCACGAGTCGGCGCCAACGGCGGACAACCTCCGACACACCTGGGGATCTTCCACGGGGAGAAGACCCGGGGACGCCACCAGAGACATCTCCGGAGGGTTGCGCGCGGGTCGCCGTCGACGGCACGCGCGATATAGAAATAGTGAAAACCTGGTGCAGCGGCACCGAGAGGGGACATCGCGTCGAACGTACTGCGAGCGGAAATTTCCATCCGCGAGTACGGCGTAGGGCGTCACCGGGGAAGGGCGTGAACATCACGCGGCGCGCTATGGAATCGTAGCGAATAACAAGTTTTTGCGGAAAGAGAAAGTTGTGACGTCACGCCAATCGGCGAAAACAACCCGCGAGTGGGGGCAATATACCGCGGTGGGGAGCCAGCGCGAGCCGCGCCACTCTTGGCAGTCTCTCGGGTATAGCCGTGGCGAACAGACGTGTCTCACTCCGCGCTCGTATAGACGGTCTATACTTTACAACCGAGTACTCCCGCGTACTATCGCGTTAAATTATCTCGTTATACAACAGCGAGAGGCACTTAGCTGCCGATACAATCGAGTGTTAGCAATTAGCGACAAGTTGAAATTCGGATACTTAGTTAATTTCGAGAAGTACGTATCGAGTATACTACAACCGCGGACATCGTGCTACGCGGCTACGACATATTGTACGGACAGTGTTAACCTTCGTATGAAAACCACCGAATACTCCGGCGTTAATTGTAAACGCGAACATTGTGAAATACGAGTGATAAATAATTGTGCGACTTATAGCGAATCGATGTGTGACGCATAAGTACGGCGATTGTGTAACGGCTTGTAGTGCCGGAAGAATAAGCTACGATTAAAGAATTTATAATTCTTAAACAAGTCTCAACATTATTTACGTAATTACCCATACTCACCTGATACCTACCTTGTCCATCGGCGATGATCACGCGTGGTCCAACGACGATCTGGTATGCGATGTAAAGCGAGGATCCAGGGAAGTCAAGCAGCAGCGGTGATCCATCCGGGGCAGGAGCTGAAACAGAGAAAGAGTATTAGTGCGTAATTAGTAATAATTAGGACGACATCTGGTGATCTGGTATGCGAGGTAAAGCGAGGATCCAGGGAGCCAAAGCAGCATCGACGGTCCATTCCTGGGCGTCCATCTGAAACATAAAATAGTTCGTTAGAACGGGATAGCGAAGTCCTTAAACCTTCTCGGTAGTTCAAGGTCAAACCGAGTGGCGACCGTGAAACGGGAAACAATAAAGCGTCATCCGGGCCTATAAGTGACATCGTCCGGTCACAACGTATCCACGGGATACGTGCCGTAAAGGGAACAGAATGTCGCGTAGCAACGATCGAAAATTCTAGAAGGAATTTAAGGGAAAGTTGTTGACATGCGATGATTGATTTATAGCTTTATTTGCGTGCGAACATCTGGAGACCAAACAATGGTACAAGGAATGCGGAAGTATTAAGGGTAACGCGTAGACGATGCTCATTGGCGTTAGGGGCGGAACCCACGGAAAAGTGGGAGCAAACGGCGAGCTTGGGAGGTAAAGCGAAGCTGAGGTCTCGGGATTCGTTGTCCGAGAGTCGAAGAGTTAAGATCGAGTAGGTACTGAGACCGAGTAGCGAGTAGCGTCGAGTCATCTTAGAGTCCAATCTCGATTGAAACCCGAACTAGGCGGAGACCATCCCGCGGTAGACGCGTTAAACCAGTAACAAAGTCGGGTGCGTTGAGCATTGTAACAGCGTCATCTGTAAGCACGGTAGAATAAAAAGAATATTTTGCCAAGATTAAAATAAAGCTTAAATTCACTCGTGTGCGGGAAACCTACTTACCTTACAAACTCACCTGATCCTCATACGCACCTGTCGGCAATCCCACGCCCATGCGGGGAGATTCAGCGGCGGTCCAGCGGCGACGAGGGCACGAGCGGCGGTGCACAGCCAAAATCCAGAAAGGGTCCGAGAAACGTGGTCCAGCGACAGCGGCCGCTGACCCAGCGGCGACCGAGGAGACTCGAAAAAGAAGCGAACGAGGGGAATCAGCGAAGGGTAATAAGTTCGTAATATCCTAGCGCGAGAAATCATTCTTTCTCGATTTCTATCGACCAAAATCGAGTGGCGACCGTGTCGGTGACACATACCGTAGAATATATTAAGAGCATCACACCTCCGTACGGTCACAACGTGACCTTCTTTTGCATGCGCGTGCGACTACGGAACATGCGCATGTAGCCGCAGGGCATGTTCGTGGTCGCCACCAGTCGCTCCATCGCGTCGGTATGACAGGTCTCATAACCTGATAGTCGTCAACTTTAACAGTTAATATCTCGCTTCGCGAGGCAGAGCGAGGCTTTTTTCTGCCAGATTCGTTCGTTTTGTGCAAAAACGCGTCGATTAAGCCTAAATTCAGCGAAATCGGTGAGGAAGGAAGCTCTCCTTAAGTATTACCTTTTGGAGCATTTATTTTGGAACGTCAGTTCTGCTCTGAATTTCCTGAACGCATCTAACGGCAAAACGATGCCCTCTCGGAAAAGAAGTAGAGCCGATAATGCTCGTAGCGCGAGGCCTCGAAAGCGAAAGTTTAACGGCAACCAGTTTTCTAAACAAAATGAAGCTGTAGGACAAAGTGCGACCGCGAGAAAATTAGCAACTGCTAGTAATGAAAATGTGACTTATACTCTCACTCTTTTTTATAGACTTATTGAATTTGTCAGTGTTTTTGGCGCACTTTCAGAAATACTTATTTGTAAAGATTGCAAGCAAAAAGTGGAATTCCAAGAAAGTGGACATCGGGGCCTCGGATTTAAACTTGTTGTTTTGTGCCGCTGTAATCGTCGAGAAATTAACTCAGGGCCTTTCATAAGCAATGGTTATAAAATTAACCGACGAATAGTTTTTGTAATGCGGCTTTTAGGCGTCGGTAGAGATGGCCATAAACTTATTTTGTGGCCTTATGGTACATCGGGCAAGGCCTAAGTAAAATTACGTACGACCTTATAGTGGGGCATATTCGTAATGTCGCGAAAGCAGTGTTCGATGTTTTGTGCCAAAAAGCCGTAAAAGAGGAAAAAGAAGAAAATGAAAAAAGAGGAAGACCATCTACAATTGAAAGTATCCGGCGATGGGTCATGGAAGAAACGCGGCTTCACTTCGTTATTTGGTGTGACAACTCTGATTGCTTATTATAGCGGAAAAGTAATAGATCTTGTCGTAAAAAGTAGTTACTGTCAAGCGTGTACGGTTTGGCGCAAAAGAGAAGGTACTGAAGAGTATGCTAATTGGTACGAAAATCACCAAGAAGAGTGCGCATCAAATCATGATGGTTCTGCGGGCAAAATGGAAGTCGATGCCGTTAAAGAAATGTTTTCTACATCTGAAAATAAATATGGAATGAAGTACGGAAACTATATCGGAGACGGTGACTCTAAGACGTTCAAAGCTATTTTAGATTTAAACCCGTACGGAGATGATTTTCCAGTATCAAAAAATGAATGCATTGGACACGTTGAGAAACGAATAGGCAGTCGGCTTCGAAACATCAAAAAAGAAAAAAAGCTTGGCGGAAAAGGGAAGTTGACTGACGTTCTTATAAAAAAGCTTACAAAATATTACGGATTAGCAATTAGAAGAAATATTGAATCCGTCGATGGAATGGAGAAAGCTATAATGGTCACATATTTGCATTTGTGTTCAACAAATGAAAATCCAAGGCACGAAAATTGTCCAGAAGGCGCAGACAGCTGGTGCAAGTATCGTGTCGCTCAAGCCTTAGGTACACATTTCAACCATCCGCCTCCGCTTCATCCAGATATTGCGAAGAATATACTGCCTATTTATGAAAACCTTTCTAAGAAAGATCTATTAGAAAGGTGCTTAGGCGGGCACACGCAAAATGCCAATGAAAGTTTCAATTCCACCATTTGGCGGCTAGGTCCGAAACACCTGCACTCTGGCGTAAAAATTATTGAAATTGCCGCCTATATAACCGCAGGCATATTTAATGAAAGATATTTTGCTGTTCTCAAGATTATGGAAATCTTACAAATAAAGATCGGGCCTCAATGTAAATTATTCGCGGACAATTACAAGGTTGAGCGGACGAAGAGGCAAGAACGCCGCAGCTTCAGTAGCAGCAGAGAAGCTCGATTGGCTCGAAAACAACGACAAATTGAGCAAAACGAGCTCTTCGAGGAGGCAGAAGGTTTATTATACGGACCTGGAATAGCAGATTAACGTTAGAGAGCGGTAAGTTTCTAAAATTATTTGTTTCTCTGTACCGAAAACTTTAAACGCGTTTTTCTCGAAACCACGTTTTTGAAATTGGTGGGCACGATAACTCAAAAACTATTTGACCAATCAAGTTGGTTCTTGTACGTACATATAGTTTATTACATTTACTAGGAGATGAACCTCTCAAATTAATAAAATAATTAATTTAAACAATTTTTATTGCATAAATAAAGTTCAAATTTTTTAGTAAAAATTGCATTTTTTTAAGTGCCGCCATTTTGTCAATTTTTAACTTTTTTGCATTTTTTTTAGGTTCATCTCCAAACCATGTTTATAAACAATAAGAAATTTTTTTGTTTTTTTGTTTCAGACGAGTACAAAAGGAGCTAGAACGCCCACCGTTTTCCAGTTTTAAAATTGACGCTCGTACTTACGCTCTTATAAACCTAATTTATTATATTTTTTTTAACTAAAAAAATTTTTTTTATACTTTAATTATTTAATAAAATAGCCCAAAAGTTGTCAAAGCGATTTATTAAATAGTTTTTTTTAATTCCCCAAAACACCTTTATTTTCAGTGGTCTACACCAGGATCCCCCCTTAAAGCAGAAAATTAAAACCTCCCGCAAACAAGAATTTGGTTCGTAAGCTGACATTTTCAATCGAGAATAACTTTATGATGCAGACACAAATCGACTAATATTTCGATGGCGTTATGTTTACAAATGCCTAAGCTTATTGTATGACGTCTACGATCTATTTATTTCGACCACCACTACAGCCATCTATTGGAAAACGGCGAAAGCAAGGTTGTACATCTGATAGTAAATATTGATCTTTGGCTTAAACCCATTGTCTCATTAAATTTTAAATTAGTGTTAGCGGGCATAAGGAACGATCCAGTAATTAAAAATAGTAAATTCGCCAACTTATCTCTGTCAAGACATTGAATATACATAGTTAAATAATGCAATACATCATTTTCTTCATTTGTTAAGTACAGATAAGTCACTAAACAATTAACGACTTTTGTAGCAGTAGGTGTTTGCATGTCTAAAAGAACATTAAAATCACAATTATTCCAGAAATGAGCATGTTTTTCCGGTGATACATCATGCCAAATTTTTGCAATCAGTCTTTTGGGTTTTTTTACTCTGTAGCAATGATATTTAATTGGTCTGACAACATATCGGAACTTGGTTTTGCAAAAAACCGATGAGTTTGAAAAAAATTCTGTAAAACCTAATTTTTTTTCCGTTAGAGACAAAAAATTTTCTGAGCTTTTTTCAAAATTTTTTGCAAGTATGGATTTACGTAGCGCAATAGTTCTTGCAGTAAGATGTCAGATTTAATATGTTCTTCAGGATTTGCAATTAACATTAATGTAATTCTCGATAATTTTATAGGAATTTGATTTGTTAAAAGCAACATATGCCGCAAAATACGACCAATTATAACAAACTTGTCTAATTCATTTAATCTTTTTAATTCCAAGTACGGAACTAGGCAACCTTCACCTTGAAAAAATATTCCTTCATATTTAAGGAAAAAATAATAAAAAATTTTTTTGTAAGACCGTCTCCATCAATACCTATCTTTCCAAGAAAACTAACGCACAATTTTTTATTAACTACATTCTCATCCATACAAAAATTCATTAGATCATGAAGGCAATTACTCCTGCATACATGAATTATTATATCTTCTGCATTCTCTGGAAGGGATGGAAATATTAGTCATTTTTTTTGCAATAGTTTTTGCTCTGATATCTGAAATTTGATCAATCCATTATCATTTAAGACGAAATTACAAACTCAAAATAAATATCAATAATTTTTCCTAGTTTTTACGACCACCTTTTTCTCTGTATTAAATGCCATTAAGTAATATCAAGGTCCGTAGATGCGACGACAGCCGAAATAAGGTCTTCCAACCAGTCCACCATTTTAGAGCCAGTGGGTATGTATGAGTGCGTCATCTATAGGTATTACTGTCTGTGCGTGACTTACATTGCAAGCAGTATGTATGTGTTGTCGCGTATGTATATGTCATCGCCATTTTCGAGTCAAATAGCTTGAAGTGAGTTAAAAGACCTTACTTGACGTCGCTGTCGTCTATCTACGGACCTTGAGTAATATAATTCTAATCACACACCCAACTGATCATCTTCACTGTCATGAAATTCTTCTTTTTCATTATTGTCAGCTATTTGATGTTGTATTATTCTTGATGATCTTCTTGATAGGCCACTTGCCACTTGTTCCTGGAGGTCGTGACACAGGTGACGAATTATTTGACGAAACTTGCTGTAATCCAATACTATCAGAATCACTATCTTTTTGATGAATTAAAGGCTGTGTAGAACTATTTCTTAACGTTTGAAAAACAGAAAGATCCAGATCTTCAATAATAGGCAAATCATCTGGAAAGTCGT
>JASTWP010003476.1:0-23279 GCA_030770255.1 Temnothorax ravouxi
CGTCAATGGTGATATACAATAATAATTGGTACACTAAAAGAAATAATTATTTTTTTTCAAAAAAAATTTTGTTGATTTAATAAAACCGGAAGATTGTATGTTGCCAAGCAGATGATTTGATTGGCTTAACAAAATATTTGTACAAAATATTTTGTTCTTTTTGTTCTTTTGACTATTTTGTTTGTTGACTATATTGATTTGTTCTTTTTAACTAAATATTTTATACTATCAATTATACATAATATAACATTAACTAAATATTTCTTTGAATAAATTTACTATTTTTAAAAACGTTAATGTTCTTGGTTCAACAAAATTATTTTATTGAGTTAACAAAATTGATCATTAACTTAAAAAAAAATGATTTTGTATGATACCATTTTCAGAATTCAATTATTTCATTTTGTTCAAATAATAGACGTGTACTTAATTCAATAAAATAAATAATTGAATCAATAAATTGAAAAATCAACAAAATTGTTTTGTTGATTCTACAATATTTTTCCCTCAGTGTAGTCATGCAGAAATTCGATAAATAATTAAGAATGAGAAGCGAGCTCCTTCTGCCACTTGAATTCAAAGTGAACTGATCTCAAGAGTCGACATTAAAAACAAGGACATGTAAGCCATAACAAATATTAAAAGTATAATTACATATAGGTACAGCCGTTATGACCTTGTTGTATATTGTGTTTGAACTCTCCGTATCTTTTAAAATGTTTTGTTCACATTCGCAATGCTATCCAATGATCATTTTTCTAACTGCCCAAAGCGTGTCAGGCCGTTAGGCTAACAGCCGGCTTTTAGCCTAAGAAACTGAATTTACTAGGCTATTACACTAATTCACGGTTCATTACTCTATTGGCCGGCGTTTAGCTAAGTTTCTAGGATTTTAGCTAACGGGCTGATTTTTCTATAAGCCTACGACATATATATATATATATATAATATTTTATTAATAAAGTATACTTTATCAATAAAGTATTAAAATTGTTAACAGTGTTAATTAAATGAATAATAAATATGTAAATGAAATGGGCAATAAATTAATTTAATAAATTATTATTTAAATAAAAATGTATAAGAAGCAAAATTAAGGGATTAAGGAATAAAACATTAAATTAAATAATTTAATATTAAATTAATAAATTTTAAAATAATAATTAAAGAAATGTATTCCAGGAAAAAAAAACAACAAAGATGTGTATTAAAATATTTTATTGTTAGTAAATTTTACTAATTTCCTTCTTCTATTTTTTTCTATTGCTTTCACATATCTGCCGATTAATTACACGAACTCGGATATATGTTCGTGTTCGAACGAGGCACAAAATAACATCGCGTGGTAGTTGAATTGGTTGTATTTTATCATGTATAATATCAGCCAATTTATTAAATATTAATTGATCTTTTCGAAGATTTGATCCGTGATATTTTTCGAATTCGATATTCATTATTCGCGCAGTTGCTATAATATCTTCTGAGGGATACATACATTTACTGCAAGAAATAAATTGTATCCAATCTCCGTTGTTTATAGTCGATATTTCTCGAGTTTCGACTCCTAACTGAGGGTATTTAGACTTAAATCTGTAGGTTACATACCCACAGCCACATATTTTAAGCCCTCGTCTTCAATAATGTCCGTGATATTCATGTCATCTAGAGACGCAAGAAGTTGTTCTTTTCGACAGTTGCATGGTACGTAGATAAATCGCATATGGCTATATTAGTATTACTAGAGTAATATTCGTCACGCAGTACATGATTATTAAAATTATATTTGGCGCCCAGTATATTATTATTAACGTTAGATATGTTACGCAGTACATTATTATTATTATTATTATCATTAGATATGTCACGCATTACATTATTATTATTAATGTTATTTTCACACAGTTCTTCTTCGTTGTGGGGTTCACCTGGCAACACATAGGGTGTCAGCATTTCGCTCAGCATATGGCATGATTCGCTACTTACAAGCGGAGAAACAGAATCTGACATAACATTACAAGAACCTATGTTGCAAAATAGATTTTTCGACTGCTTCCCTAAAATATATTTTTTTAATCGATATTTAAAATCTAAAGCAGTTGGCTGGTCATAAGCGCCGCCAGTGGCCCTTATAAATGAAAAAAAGTTCTCTAATACATCTTGGTTTAATCGCCTGGTTAATATGTATTCAACATTGAACTTAAAATTGGAGCATAATTTGGTGACATAAGATAACAACTCCTGCAAAGAATTATTAGTAACAATGATTCCTTTCTGGAAGGAAATCAAGGTTTTATGATTTCCAATTTTAATTTCATGCATAAGTTTATTCATTTCGCATAAAATATTATTTTGTTTCTGTAGATTCACACCATATGCGTTTTTACCTTCGTGTTTTCCGATTTTTGAACTCGCGTTAAAAATGTCGAACCAATCGTTAAATAAACGAATTACTCGCGCCGTTTCCGCCCAGTCAAAATTATTTAGATATCCTTTTTGTCCGTACCACTCGGTGGAAGAAACTGTTGTTTCAGATAATAATTGTGCGGCAAGACGCACTTTTTGTCGCTCGGATCTCTGAACGTCGAGGTGATATTAACTAATGTTAAGAGATATCTTCATATTTCTCGAATTAATGGACAAAATTCGATCAATACATTTTTTATCCACCCGATGTTTCCCCACACTAAATCCATTATCAAGGAAATGATTTCGCGGCAATTTCAACAAATGTGGCATATCTGCAAATACATAAATCTTATAATTTTCGTTTATAGGATGCTGAAAATAACATTTTTTTGGTGCTATTCCTATGCCAAGGTCCAACCACAGTGCCATGTTTGTCGAGCCCATGTCGTATGTCATTGCAACAACCGTATAACCTACATTGTACAATCGCGAAATAATGTGCAAAATGTTATCTTTAGTCATAGATGTGTCATAATTATAGTATACAGGTTGTTTCCAATTTCCAAACAAACTGCGGACCATGACGCACTGGCATGTTTTATGTGGACCTACAACTTGCTGTTTTTTTTCTATCAATAGCACTTTATTGGATAAGTACACCTCATCAAATGTCAATATAACCAATGTTTCAAAATCTGGCATGCTTTTGCTCTTGAACGGCATGCAATCGAGTATAGCATTTAAAACACCTGGCTCTACATTAATGTCGGTTGCCCACCTTCAAAGCGTTTGTAGCGATGGTAGCGGTATTTTCATAACGTTTCTGAGGTACCGATATGCTTTCGGACTGACGCATCTCAATGACATAGCACTGGCTATATCTTCCGAAGATCAAGCTACATATTTCTGAGAAGGATTCAAAAGCATCCGAATTTGTCCTGGCGTGAATACCCTTTTCAAAACATCGTACATCTTTGTTTCGTATTTCTTGTCGGCTTCAAATGACTGATTTCGCTTGAACTGCTGCATTTTCTTCTTCATTGCAGCGAGTTGAATTTTGCTGAAAAACGAAAACTTTCATATTTATATTACATCGATTATAAATTATCTCTGTAAATAGCATTTGAAATAACTTCAATGATAAATTACTTGTAATTACAAAGTTGTATGTAGAAGTGATTTCAGAACTTATATTTATAAAAATAAAAATAATCATCTGCAAAAGATGGGCATTTACAAAAACGCTTATGTCATTATGAAAATAAAAAAACACTAACCTATCAATTTCTTTTTTCTTCTTATAAATATTGAATTTCTTTTTCAAGACTGCCAATTACCATTGCAGTTTTTGTCTGAAAACAAGAAATAACATGCGAACAATTTATTATATCGTATCTATATATCGTATATAAGACTAACGTACATAAGACTAATACCATGCGGAGAAAATTAATAGATACATTTTGTCAAACAGTCCAAAAATAAATACAATAAAATTAATGTACGATTAAAATTAACTCAGAAACGACATATACTATTCAATACGACATATACAATACTGATTCGTGTTCTGTAATATCAATAAAAATTTAATATTACATTTTTTCTTCAAAAACAAGATACAACATTATATTCTTCACTACTACAGAACTTACATGTAGTCTATGTCATTATTGGGGCTACAAAGATCCGTTGCAGCAGGTGAACCAATTACGGCAACCGTAGTATTTTTGGACGTATCTTCTATACTTGTCGATGATACATCCACCACGTCTATAAACACGACAGCATCGATGACATCGGTGGAATCATTGATGTGTGTCGATGCATTTATCGGTTCTTCAGATTTATTGACGGTGGACATCGACGTATTTGTCATTGCATTAGGAACATCGTCAACATGCAATAAAGCAACAGTTGTTTTCTCAGAGTTATCAAGCAATGGAGTTTTTTCCACTTGCAATTTGTGAAACAAATGCAACGTAGGCATTGCATCGTTTCTTAGTTTGCAACCTTTTCTCGGGGAGTACCCTAGCAATTGCTGCTGCAATGACTTTGTAAAACACGAAGGTTCAAAATGAACTGAACATATCCTTCCTAAACAACAAAATGTACATACAAAATGTATAGTATATTAGGTTCTAATCTATTAAGTATATGAAAATATGTTCTTTCTCTTAACAAAAATTCTAATGATCCGTATTTGCAATACTTCATGCTGTATAATATTTAAGCCATTACGTCGCTGAAACGTGACGTCAATGTCTAGGTAACGATAAAATCCCGAATGTTCCACAAAATGAACGTTTCATTTACAACATATTGCATTATATATTCCAGTGTCACTGTTACAGCCGAGTCGTTAGTGTGACGTTTTGGTAAAGTTGGCAGTCCAAATTATGCAATACGGAACAAAGGAGATTGTATTACATGCACAAATAAAGCAGAAAGAAAACAGAATGTAATGAATTGTTTGTATCATTTATTACAGTAATGTCACAAATTATTTTTACGGTACTTTACCTTTGGTATCTTGTGTTTTACACACTTCGAGCCACTTTAGTGCCATATCATTTTCTTTTGGGAATGAAAAATATTACACTTTTTTCCCCAAATTTTTTGTTTTGCGATAATAGTTTTTACATCCTTTTACCGCACAATTCATTTCAATAAATACAGCTGTAGACTTTAACCGCACAATTTATTTTAATAAATACAGCTGTAGACTGCTGTGGACTGCTGACAGCGATAAACAGCAGCCATATTTCGAGCCGAACCTGCTCGAACCGTTCCGGAAACAGTCAAGTATGACGTCCGTATGGTGACATCCCCACTATTCCGTATTTCTGCGCAATGGGTTACCACCAAGTGAGCATACCCTTGTCTTTGTATCATGTCATATATGAGCAATTCCACGTCAAGCGGGACAAAAATTTTGGGTCATGACTCCGATTTTGTCACTGAATTTTCTACACGTTTTATGCAACCAAAAAACAAACGTCAATTTTTTTTAGATTTTTAAAACCAGTATTTTCAAAGTTATTAAAGATCAAAAATTGCACAAAATCGTTGAAAATTGAACAAACACTCTCATTAAAATATCAATATCTCCGGTTTTATGCTACTTACAGACTTCGGTCTGGGCTCATTTTGAAGCTCTTGAACGTCGCTTCAATTTCGTCTAATTGAATTTTAACAAGAAAAATTTTGGTTAATTGTTATAAACAATTAAATTTTTAAAAGTGATTTTTTATAACTTACCACCACTGTACCGTGTTGAAAAAAATACGAGTTTGTTCGTTAGTTAATTCTCTACAAAACTGGTAAGTTTCAGAATGGAGAACGAATGGACACTATTAAAAAAAAAACAATTAACCACGCTGTAGTCCATTCGCCAGGTCAATTGAGCATTTTTATCGAGGTTGATGGCTTAAGTTAATGTTTTTTTATGTTTTTTGGGTCGTAGAACAATAATCTGTAAATAGTTTTTTCGTAAGTCGATGCAATAAATAGTTATTAACAATTTATTTGTTTAAATTGCCCTAGCGATCAAACTATACATCCTATAAAAAAATGAACTAGAGAAAATTTATTCCTCTTTTCACGACAAACAGAATGGCGTTTGAATTTTTCCAAAATCTTGATTATTGACGGAAATATGTCAATTTTTAGGCGCTCGCCTAGGATACTTCGCGACGCGTAGGTAGTAATTACTTAAAAATTGACATATTTCCGTCAATAATCAAGATTTTGGAAAAATTCAAACGTCATTCTATTCGTCGTGAAAAGAGGAACAAATTTTCTCTAGTTCATTTTTTTATAAGATGTATAGTTTGATCGCTAGGGCAATTTAAACAAATAAATTGTTAATAACTTTTTATTGCATCGACTTACGAAAAAACTATTTACAGATTATTGTTCTACGACCCAAAAAACATAAAAAAACATTAACTTAAGCCATCAACCTCGATAAAAATGCACAATTGACCTGGCGAATAGGACTACAGCGTGGTTAATTGTTTTTTTTTTTTTAATAGTGTCCATTCGTTCTCCATTCTGAAACTTACCAGTTTTGTAGAGAATTAACTAACGAACAAACTCGTATTTTTTTCAACATGGTACAGTGGTGGTAAGTTATAAAAAATCACTTTTAAAAATTTAATTGTTTATAACAATTAACCAAAATTTTTCTTGTTAAAATTTAATTACACGAAATTGAAGCGACGTTCAAGAGCTTCAAAATGAGCCCAGGCCGAAGTCCGTAAGTAGCATAAAACCGGAGATATTGATATTTTAATGAGAGTGTTTGTTCAATTTTCAACGATTTTGTGCAATTTTTGATCTTTAATAACTTTGAAAATACTGGTTTTAAAAATCTAAAAAAAATTGACGTTTGTTTTTTGGTTGCATAAAACGTGTAGAAAATTCAGTGACAAAATCGGAGTCATGACCCAAAATTTTTGTCCCGCTTGACGTGGAATTGCTCATATAAGCTATTATTCAGTAATAATTCTAAAATTTCTACAATCATAATAAATTAATTAATTCAGTTTACCTTAGCAAATTAAAATTTACATTTAATATTCAAAAACACTTATCTTTCGCTCACAACAAAATAACGCAATCTGACTGCAAAAACTAAGATTATGTTACCTCCTGGATAAACAAGGTATGCAATGACAGTGCAGCCAACCTAAAAAACCTCCTTTTTCTCCAACCAGCAGTATCTCAACATGCCCTGTGTCTCAATATGACCCACTCTTTTCCTACATATGTATATGTGTGTGTATGTATGTGTGTGTATGCGCGCACAAGAGATAAATTCAATTATAAAACCTCCATATCGTACAGCTTAAGTAACACTAATGTCGACGTTGTCATAACTTCTATGGCTTATAACTCAAGAAGTTTTTAACTCTTCCTGGTCACTATAGGGGTCAGCATGACCCCAAAAATTTTTCAAAACAGACTTACACTAACTCCAAGCTTTGAAACAGACCTTGTGGTGCATCTACCAAAAATTGACATTTAAAAAAAAAGTCATTTTTCATGTACCTTAACTTTTGTGATTTTTTTAAATATGTTAATATTAAGTAATTAACAAAATTATTATTGCGGCAGGTTTTACAATATTTCAAGAGAATTAAGTAATTTTTTCAAGTCAAAATAATAAAATACTGTAAATGCGGCAACTGATTTTAAAGTCGCTGGGGTTGTTTTGATCCTGGTGTGATTATGAAATTGTAAATAAGTATGACGACGAAGAGTTCCTTTCTAAAAAAAGGCATGTTAAGTCGATACTCGCATATCTCGAAGTTTATTGTTGCCGCTTTTCCGCGATGCCAATTGGTTCTCTCGCTGCGCTTACTTCATTTGCAGCTGTCATCGTATATTTTGACAGTTGTGTGTATCAAGAAGTTAATAGTGTAATAGTAATAGCATAATGTTAAAGCTAAATAGCGCGCGCGAAGCGCGCGTCTGTGGTGTCTAGTAACAGAAAAAAATTAATTACACCATTGTCAAAACATCTCAACATTAACTACAAGAATTTATAGTAATAAATAAGAATTTATGTTTAAAAAATATCAAAATAGCCCTAACCTGACTTTAAATTTCATCTAGGGTCAAACAAACATTACGTTTTACATTCTACTTAAAATACTTCAATCTTAGCCTAAAAAATTTTTTAATACAACGTATTTTTTTTTAACATTTTTGTAACAGTCATATTAAACAGTTTATATATATGGTCATATAAGAAATGGAAATATAATCTTGAACAATATTATATGGCTAAACCTCTTTAAGTATAACTTTATATAGTCATCCCAGTAAGCAAAAAATCATTATTACAATATTATTACAACGATATTCTATAACTTGTAATGTTGTTAAATATGTAGTTCTTAATGTTGTATAGAACATCATTATGAACATACTTTGACCACGATTCCGAAATTTCAGTAATGTTGAAATGGGAGTGCCATAACGTTGCAAATAACATTGTGCTAACGTTTTTCTATCATTCCTGCAATGTTTTTGAGATAAAAATTTAAATGTACTATCAACTTTATTACAATATTATATTAAGATTACCGCAATATTAATTTTAACATTTATTTAAAGTTCTTACTGATGTTTTATTTCTATTACAGGCAACATGTTTTCAATAAATATGCAATAGTAATAAAATATCTCAATATTTATTGTCTAATTAATATTTAGATTGCTTTTATAGACCAGGCTTGGACAACTTTGAGCTCCAGAACCACGACACTTCTTTTTTATCCACGGAAAGTAAGGGAGTGTCGTGGCTCCGGAGCTCGAAGTTGCCCAGGCCTGATATATACTAATCTGCATTGGGGAATAATTCACTAATTATCATAAAAAAAGTTTTATTTATATAGAAATAATATATACCATATATTACATTTTTAGTTTATCACAATATAATATCTTTGGTGAAGGTCACTGATCCTAATGGAAGGTTTTAGAATAAAACTCATCTTTCAAATAAAAAAATCGAATACGGATACGAACAATCGGAGACGGATTATTAAACCACATACAGGTCTTTTAATTCTTAAACTTTTGGATTCTTAAACCACGAATCCTTAGGGCTCAGTCACAATGAGAGGAATAAGGAATAGGATAAAGGAATAAGGAATAAGGTAATGTCGCATCTCACTTCAGTACACGTACATTAAAGTGAGATGCAACATGCCTTATTCCTTATTCCTTTATCTTATTCCTTATTTTTGTCATTGTGACTGAGCCCTTAAACCATTTACTTCCTCTTAATCAATCCTTTACAGTGAAACAAGTTAAACGAGGACTGTATATGCGGGATGCAGACTGAGTCGAGATCAAACCTAAGACCCTTATTTTGTTACAATAATAATATATCACTCGCGCAGAGCTACGCAAGTAAGATAATATATTTATCACTTCCTGAAAAATAAAAGTAGAATTAAATTAGTGAAAAAGTTACTTATAAATTATAACGCGGCAAACTATGATAATTTTATTTTATGAAGAGTATATACCGAAATACATTACATTACCTTTTTAATGTTTTTTTCTTTCCTTACGGACGTTTGCGAATCTGGACCACTCCATTACAAAGTGTTCAAAATCTTTTTTTGTACTCCGAGGGAATATTGCTCTAAAAGCTTCTGGAATAAGAAAAATTCAATACAGTTTATTGTTAGATGAAAGAAATAAATAATGTTAATTTAACGGCAATTAAAACTTATGATAATTATTGAAATAACACAAAAGTTTCCGGAATAGTTTACATATATACTAAAACGATCAAAAGTATTAGTTTATGGATATATATTTTTCTTTTATTTCGTAAGAATTTTTAACGTGTGTGTGTCCTGCTTTTTAACGATGATTGCCACAAAAAAATAGGAGACAATTTTAATAAATTCTGAGACATAAAACATAACATTTAATACTGCAAATAATATATATATATATATATATATATATATATATCTTAAAAAATTATTTTTAATACTTACTTTTAATGCTCAGAATTGTGTGCGTATCTCCAATTTTATAATTATTTTTTTGGTCAGTCCATGAACACATGGAGGCTAAGTCATCAGAAAATGTAACACTCAAACTTCTTCTAATAAAATTCTTTTCATGTTTTTCTCCAATTAACATAACCTCTTGTTCACCTGAAAAATTTATACTTGTAATTCTATATAATGCAGTTTATTATTATAAATTTCCCGAATAGCATACATACTTGCAGAAAGGTAAAATAAGATACCTGTTGAAATTTTAGCCCTTAATATTAATATTAACAGGTCGCTCATCGCGATTTTTTATTTTTTACACTTTGAACTTTAAACCTTAATATCGTCTAAATGGTTATATTTATGAAAAAAATATAAGAGACCTTTTTTGTAGATCGTTAAATTTTCTACAAAAATATGTATTGATTATTTCATAATTTTTGATAGTCGATATGATACAAAATTCATAAGAAGCAAAAACAAGTTTTATAAAATTTATCAAACTTTAACTTTGAATATCTTTTGAACGGTTGAATTTATGAAAAAATGATAAGAGATCTTTTTTGTAGAGCGGTAAATTTACTACAGAAAATCTATGTGGCGCAATGCTGTATTACTGTTTGTTAGATAGTTATAAAATTTTTTTTATCTTACTAAATAAAAAATAAAAAATCGCGATAAGCGACCTGTTAATATTAATATTAAGGGCTAAAATTTTAACAGGTATCTTATTTTACCTTCCTGCAAGTATGTATGCTATTCGGGAAATGAAAAAAAAAGTTGCTCCAAAATGACACCCTATAAATATATATATATATATATATATATATATATATATATATATATATATATATATATTATATATTGATTTTTGAAGGACATACTATATTTGAAAACTTTACCGACAAAATTCTACCTTTTTTAGAAAGTTTACATATATCGTATTGGTTGCATAGAATTACAAATGCTTTTACATAGTAAAAATAAGTGTAAATCAATTAGAGCATTTGCTAAATATATCACAAAAATGATTAAAAAATTTCAAAGTAAAGATCTCGAGCTGTCAGTGTAAATATTTATCTGTTTACAAAAATTGTACAACTTTTATATATTATCAGTATGTTTGCTCCGTTAAAGAAAATTGTAAAAAAATATTACTGTACCACTTCAATTAAATTTAAAAGCTTAAAAATATATGAAAAGTTTGCAAAAAGATTTTTATATATAAATACTTAAACTTTCTGCTAAATATGGTAAAACAAAGCAACACATATTTATACATAGAAGATCTATATGCATAAAAGACTTGAACAATGTAGTGTGAATGCGTTAGTACTTATTTGATATGGCGTTTGGATGATTTTGCCGTGCCACGAGACTGACAGCAGGCACTTAGCAGTCAGCCGGCCGATTACATCAAGAATATGTTCGATCTTTAATACTTTGGTATATTTCTTTTCTTCTGCAAATCTCTCTCTTATATAGGTCGAAAAATACATCTTGAATCACCAGCTACCTATTTACAGGGCACATATAGATAATTAAGTTCTTATTATATTAATATGCAAGTTTTAGAATATATTAATTACTTACCAATATAAAAATGTTGTATACAATTAAAATAAGCGCTCGACAGCACAAGCACAAACGTACGTATATATGACACACTCACGCATCATACGTATGTAAGATAATGCCACTACAGTCTCCAGAACTATTACTGCTTCCGATTGGCTGTCGCGACAAGCGTGCGTCTCTGCTCATGATCTTGACGCGCTCAAACAGCTGAAAATAATCGGCAGTAAATTGCAAGAAAATAGCAAATAATTCCATCCAAAGAACGTTATTTATAGTTAACCTAAATTATAGGTTATAGATCATCATATCAACTATTCATAGCACGTATGGTTGAGTTCTTATTATTAATATACAACTTTTAGAATATAATAGTTTATACTTACTTATATATAAATATACTGTAAATAAAGAGCATTCCGCACTGCTCGATCCACACGCGTGTATACGCACTCACGCATCGTAGGATAATGTACGCATCATGGCTGTCGCGATAAGCGTTGCGCACAATATAAAACAATAACATTCTAACAACAGAAAATTAATATACTACCAACGTTATTTCCAAGTTCAAATTACAAGGAATTTTGAACTGTTGCATTGATCTCAAATAAATGTCAGAGTAACATTTGAAAAATATTTTCTGTAACGTTTTTAAAATATTTTAACAACATTCAGAAAAATCATATTACGAAATAATATTTTTCAAATATATGTATAATATTATTAAAAAACGTTTAAAAAATACACATAAAGTCAATATTTCTAAACGTTAATTTAATGTTCCTTGCTTACTGGGATATAATGGTCTTATATACTAGCATATTATCATGTGTGATCATGTAAAAGAATATTTATAAGATTAAAAATAATCATTATGAATATATACTCTATAATGGATCTATCCATATAAATTTGTGTAACTGTTATAAATATTCTTCTAGTATATTATTTTACTTGACAATATTGTTAAGATATTACGCCTTTTAATATGCAATCTGCGCTACCAAAGTGTATCAATGTACGATGGAATAGGAAGGTAACTGTCGATCGTAAATCAATATCGATCAGCGCGCGACATCGTGCGTCAATTTAGAAGACTATATTACTTCAGCCCTCGCTGCCGTTTCCGTTTCCGCGCTCTCTCACATTCCGCTCGCGAGGCTGAGAGCTGCGTTCGTGCGACACGTGTATATTATCAAGTGTTACTTAAATAAAGATATCAAAGTATTTCCGCAACAAATATCAAATTAATATGAGATATATTATTTCTCGTTTCAGTTTACACAATTGCGTTTTAAGTCCGACAAAGTCCATATTGACACGCAGTGCCAATTTAAAAAACTAAAACATGTATTTAATAATAATTGATATTGTGAAATATTATTAAGCATCAAGATCCGCTTCGACCGAAAACGGCACTTCTTCTTGCTTATGTTATTTTAAGTTTTCTTTTTTTTCTAATTTTACATAAGATACTTAATTTTTTTAATTGACATATTAATTTTTATTAAATATTTTCGTAAACAGTAAAATTACTTGTAATAATTCCTGAAAAAACTGTTATATAATATATATTATATAAGGGGAGGAAGGACCACGTGGCTGCCTTCGGGCAATTTTTGTTGCAGGCATATGCAGGTCTTTCGCTGCAGGCGACAAGCAGTAATTGGTTTCTGGTGTACTGGTCGCCTTTATGCTAATATTCTGGTGACGGGTCGACGTGGGACCCTAACCTAACTTTTACACGGTGTCGGGAGGTGCCTATCCACCTGCACCGGGTTGTTCGCGTTCCTGTGCGCGTGCGCCCGTGTGGGCGCTCGTCGGGCCGGTTGGTACACTTGTGACGCGGCTGGATCGGGTCGCATACGGAGGTGGCGAGGGGACCTCAGGAGCGTATGCGCCCTGCATTGGACTTGGTTGGCGGTTGCGTTTCAGAGAGCAGGAGCTTGATTTCCGAGAATAGAGATCACCTCGAACATGCAGCAGGACGAGGTGGAGGACCCCGTAAACTCGGACGGATAAAGAAGAGAGGCGTTGCACTCCTACCGATGGTAACAACAAGCCAACGGATACGGATAAAACGAGTGAAAGGAAAGGGGTAGGAAGGCGAAAACCCTCAAAAACGGAACCTGCCACAAGAGAAAAATCAAAAAATGGAAGGATTGATGATATGTTGCATAAACAGACAGCAAAAGAGGACATATTTAAAAGGAGCGCTAGGACTACCAGATCTCCAGCACGTAGAGCGGGAGATCAAAGGATAGGCCATGCACAGGCACACGGGAAGGATGAAGAAGAGGAAGAGAGGAAGATATAAAAGTTACTCTTAAAAGTGTGATAGAAGCGCTTCGCAATATGACGCAGGAGAATAAGTTGCTAAGAAGAGAATTAGAAGAGTTAAGGAATGAAGTGAAAAAGGGAGCGTACTACAGAGATTCATGAATTCAAAAAAGAACTTGATGAGATGAAGAAAGAGATAAGAAATAATGCTCAAACTGAAATAAATGATATTAAAGAGAAGCTACAAGAAGTCATGGAAGAAACTGTCCGTTGGAAGATGAATCTGGAGGACGAGAAAAACAGAATGATTGACGAAAGGGATGTCAGATGAACGGGACACTCATATAAATCTAAACACAGGAGAGATAAAACAACTAAGAAGATTATTGGAGAATAATGATAAAGAAGAAAGAAAAAACAATATTGTAATTAAGAGATTAGAAGCGAGAGAAGACGTGAAGGAAGATACAAAAAGATTCCTGAAGAATTTGACGGGTAGAGAGTGCACGTTATTATGGGCGAGAAAAGTAGGTAAAGACGAGAGAAATATGATTGTAGCGAAAATGGGGAGTTGGGAAGAAAAGCAGGCTATAATGAAAAAGAAGAAACAGCTAGGCAACTCGAGAATATTTATAGACCATGATTTATCCCAGAAAGAAAGGAAGATACAAAGCGAAATTTTGAAGAGGGTGAAAGAGGAGAAAAGTAAAGGCAAAGTCGCTAAATGCGGTTACCAGAAGATAAACTTAGAAGGAAAATGGTTCAGGTGGTCTGAGATTGCAGAAAAAAATTTCTAAGAAAGCCACGAAATGAAGATTCCCAGTAAATATAGACTAGTGTTCTGGAATGTGGCGGACATTAAAAGAAAAGACTCAGACTTTTGGAAATTTATTGAACAGTACGATTTTGTGGGATTGACAGAGACTTGGACAGAGGAAAAAGATTGGACAAAAATGAAGAAGTTTCCTACCAAAAGGTTTTGTATGGAAGTGCCAATTCGCGAGGAGGATAAAAAGGAAGGGAAGAGCGATGGGCGGAATAATCACAGGCGTAAGAGCGGAGCTGGCGGTGTTAAATGAAGTCACACTTGATCTGGAGGAAATAGTAGAAAGGAGGATAAAAATGAATAAGGACGTATGGAGAGTGGTAACGGTGTACAACAGAGAAAAAGTTAGTGCCTTAAGGGAAAAGCTACTGGACAAATTGAAAGTGGAGGAGGAGGGGATGCTGTTGATAGCAGGTGATTTTAACGCGAGAACAGGAGGAGAAGGTGACGCGATTGTAGATGGAGAGATGAGGAGGAGAGCAGCAAGGGACAGAGTGAAGAATGCTGATGGCGCTGAGTTATTGAAGATGGTGGAAGAAAGAAGCTGGTGCATTTTAAATGGCAATAAGGAAGGCGATGCTAAGGGAGAGTTTACTTATGTAAGGAGTCAAGGGCGATACGATAATCGATTATGCTTTAGCAAATACAGAGGCGTGGGAAAGGAATAGAGGATTTCAGAATCGAAGAAGAGAGTAGAATCGGATCACCAGCCTATAGTTGTGGAAGTTGAGAGCGCTCTGCCAGTAGAGAGGAAAAAGAAATTTAGAAAAAGAAATTGAGTTGAGGCGATGGGATAAAGAAGGTGTAGAACAATATATCAAAAATCTGGAAGATATTACCCTGGAAAAGACAGAAATAAATGAAAGCTGGGAAGAACTACAAGGAAAAGTCGAGAATTGCTTGGTCAAGAAGAAGCTGAAGGTAATCGGAAACGGAGCGGACGTAAGTTTGGGGTGGGATAGGGAATGTACAAGAAAGAAGAGGAAAGTTAGCAGAGCGTTGAAGAGGTGGAGAAGAGGAAAAGGTACCAGACAGAATACTTAAAAAGGGAAAAAAGAATTAAGGAGCTAGTAGAAGAAAAGGGGAAAGCAAAGAGGGAAAAACTAATGGCAGAAGCAAGGAATATAGAATCAGAAGCTGAGGCCTGGAAATTCATAAATAAATTCAGGAAAAAGAAAAACAATGTAAGTGAAAACATAGAACCAGATACATGAAGAAGGTATTTTATGGAATTGCTAGGAAGGAGAGGAAAGAGAAGCAGAGCCAGCAAGGAGAAGGAAAGACAGAAGAGGATGAGGAACCGGAATTGATGGATGAGGAAATTGAAAAACAGATTAGGAAGCTAAAAAAGAAGAAAGCGGCAGGAGATGATGGAATTACCAAATGAAGCCTGGATATTTAGTCATGATAAGGTTAGAGATAAACTTAAAGAAATCATAAGAAGAGTGTGGAACGGAGAAGGCTTCCCCGAAGACTGGAAAAAAGGGATGATCTATCCACTTGCACAAAAGAGGAGATATGGAAGATGTAAAGAACTATAGAGGATATAACATTGCTTAATACGGCTTACAAGGATATACGCATCGATCTTGGCTGAGAGATTGAGAACACAAATAGGAGAACGAGAAATTATTACCTGAGACACAGGCGGGATTTCGCAAAAACAGACGAACGATAGACAACATTTATGTTTTGCAACACCTCGCGGAAAGAGAGTTGGAGAAAAGGTGGCAAGCTGTTCGGTTTCTTCGTAGATCTGAGGGCAGCCTTTGATAAGGTGAATCGTTTCGAAGTTGTGGCAGTCTCTGGAACGGAGGGGAATAAGGAAAGGTTTAGTAGAAAGACTGGTGGAGATATACGAGGAAACAATAGCAGAGGTTTACAATAAACGGGGTGAATACAGGCAGATTCTGGCAAAAGGAAGGAGTCCGTCAGGGCTGCCCGTTGAGCCCAATTTTGTTCGTACTATTTACGGCAGATCTGGAGGAGGAGCTGGAGGGGAGGGAGTAGGAGGAATAGAGGTCGGTAAGGAGAGAATATTTAGCCTGGCGTATGCGGACGATGTGGTGATTATAGCGAAGAATAAAGAAGCTTTGGAGGATATGATGGCCTCGCTAAAGAGGTATTTGAAACGAAAAGATCTAATTTTAAACAGTGAAAAATCAAAAATCCTGGTGTTCGAGAGAGGGAGAGGAAAAAGGAAACAAAGAACTTGGAGATGGGGCTAATGCAGAAATAGAAGAGGTTAAAGAGGTCAAATACTTAGGATATATGTTTAGAAAAAATGCGGAGCATAACAAACACATAGACGAATTGATTAAGAAGGGAGGATTCACGATGCGTCAAATTTGGGGGTTTAGAGAAAAAAATTTTAGCAATAGTTTTAAGAAGAGAATGTGGCTGTTTGAAAGACTAGTCGAGAGTGTGATATCTTATGGTGTTGAAATTTGGGGTATGAAGGAATGGAAAGGTTTAGAGAATTTACAAATTAGATATATTAAGTGGGTGTTAGGACTAGATATCTGGACGCCGAACTATATTATTTATGCGGAAACTATGAGAGACAAACTTCTTTTAAAGACCGTTCGTAGGGCTCTAAACTTTGAAGAGAAAATTGAGTACGGGTGCAATACATTGTTAAAAGAATGCCTGAAAAAGAAAAACGATAGGGACTGTAGAATAAAGAGCGTGATCACAAGAGATAGATTGTTGTTGGAAGCCGGGTATAGTCCAGCGGGAATAAGTGAATTGGAAAGCAGAGGAATAAACGCGAGTGAGGAAATAGTTAGGAAGCTACGAGATGTGTCTGGTCAGAAAATATTCAATAATATACAAAAGTCGAAATATAATGTAAGTTACAAAGCGTTATGTAAATTTGAATTGCCGAGATATCTCGGCGTGAGCGGTGAGAAGGGTGTGCAAAGAATAATAACGAGAGTAAGATGTGGGAACGTTGAAGAAGGTAATAAATACTGGCTGAATGAGGAGGCGAGAATGTGTGTTCTTTGTAAAGAAAAATTAGGGAACTTAGAACATTTTCTAAAAGACTGTAGTAAATTAGAGAAATCAAACCTGGGAATGAGAGAAATAACGGATGGAACATGTAAACCTGAAAGCGTAGATTGGTTAATTAGACTTGAGAAAGAAAAGAAAAGTACTTTATTAAGGGAGGGTAAATGAAATCTGGAGCGGCGTGCATGCCGTTGAACTGCGTTAAATCTGAGCGGCGTTGTTACTATTGATGTAGGTCCATTTCGTGGCCATATAAGCTGAAATAAATTTGTTTATCTATCTATCTATATATTATATAACAGTTCTTATAAACAAATATATTAATCATATTATTTTGCAAACATACCTTATAAGTTAAACTGAAAATAATATAATCGTATATGAAATTATATAGTCATATAAGATTATATATGATCAGATCAGAATATGCATCTCAAAGTATCCGATAGATGGCATTCGATGTGATCTGTTTCTCGTATTTAAAATTTAACAAACAGTGTTATAAGAACGGCATCAAAAGACACGACTGCACTGTCTCGCGCTATTCTCGCGCGACGCTGTCTCGGAGCGACACAATTTTTGTATGAGTTATATCGTGGAGTCCACTCTTATAATAAAGTGGCACGCTTAAAAAATAACATTTGAAAATATATAACAATTTTCTAAAACTTATTTAAATATATATGTCCTTATATATAATCTTATATAATCATATATGACCATATAAGCTCTTATCAGGCCAAAATTCATATATGAACATATAAGATCGCTTCTTATATGAGCATATAAGACATTATAAGAGATATTTTTTATTTGTCCTTATATACTCTTATATAATCATATATGACCATATAAGAAGTTATGCGGCCAAAATTCATATATGAGCATATAAGACCGCTTCTTATATGAACATATAAGACATTGGCTACGGTCAACGTGACGCTACAAATGCTTCGAAGCATTTTTTGATTGGTTAATTCGTAAAATTCTTTTTTCCGATCAAATACTTCGAAGCATTTGTAGCGACACGTTGACCATAGCCATTATTATAAGAGTTTTTTTTCCCGGGCCCAGTTAAAAAAATGAAAATAACCTTTAAATCTCCGAAACACTTTCACCCAGGAAAAATTGCACCTCCGTAAGATGTCCCTGTCGATACCACACAACTTTTACTTAAAGCATTTTTCTTCCGTGACCATATATACTTAATTATATCAATGATGTATATACGTATGTACATAGATCAAACATTCCTATACTTCTGCAGCAGCGGTTGACATCAAGGTCGGTAGCGCCATCGTCCATTTACCGACCTTGGTTCTTGGTTGACAGTGAAGTCGGATGTTGGCAGTTTAAGACCGAGCGAAATAGTGGATTTGGTTCTAGTGCTTTCTCACTTTGTCTTTCTGTCTTTTTCTATAATATCTTATATCAGACTTTCTCTCTGCTTATATAATATTTTCTATTATATTTTCTCTTTTTCTTTCTCACGAATAATGGCGACTTTTGACAGTCACTCAAGATGGAGTGAGAAAACAGTAGAGTAGACACAAGATAACTTTCTCACTGTTCTAAACTGCCAACTTCCGGCTTCACGTCATATATATATATATATATATATATATATATATATATATATATATATATATATATAAAATATATAAAAAATATATTTTCTACAATTTAATTTATAATTCATTTTATGTTAGAATGTTTTATTTTAATTCTAATGAAAGTAATGAGAGGATAGAATTAATAGATCAGAATATATATAAGTAAATATATATTTACATACACATATATATTTACTTATATATATTCTGATCTATTAATTCTATCCTCTTATTACTTTTATTAGAATTAAAATAAAACATTCTAACATGAAATGAATTAGAAATTAAATTGTAGAAAATATATTTTTTATAACAATCAATATATTGATAAAGGAAATTTAAATATTGCAACAAAAATTTTCTTAAAAACATTTTATTTTCTCCAGAAAACATGTACGTTATCTGTCCGGTATCTTTGGGCACAAGTAGTTTGCATCCAAGGAGTACTACCCTTACATTTGTATTGGAGTAATCCGGCGACCGCGATCATAACACCATTATCTATGCAGAACCGCTCATCCGTCGCATAAAGAGTTGCATTCCTTTCCTTACACATGACACCCATCATTTCCTGCAGTCTTTCATTACATCCCACACCACCCACGATCAATACCTCACTCGAGCCTACATGCGCCATTGCACGTTCTACAATATTATTCGATGTAACCAAACAAGGAAAAAAAACGAGAAAAAAATTCATCTACTTGGAATTACCTGTGATTTCGATGAGCATGGCAAACACAGTCTCTTGCAAAGAGAAACATAAATCTTCAGGAGTAAACTCTTTCGTATCAAGCCACTTGGAAAGATGTTCCTCTATGTAACTTAAAATACCAGAGAATGATACGTCCATCCCTTTCACAACATATGGTAGTGGTACCAATTTTTCACATCTTTTCACATCCATAAAATTTTAGTTGAATCCAGCAAACATGATATCCATGAGCATAAATTTAAGATTAATATTTATATTGAGAATAAACAATAATCAGATAAAAATTTACTTGCTTTTTTGCTAACTGCTCTATATTATATCCAGGGGAAGGATTATTTGAAAGCTTTAGCAGCCTTGCAAATCTGTCCAGACAATTTCCAACTGCTATATCAATTGTTTCGCCAAAAATGCGATATCTTTGTCGAGAATATGCGATGATTTGAGTATTTCCACCAGAAACATACAAAACAGTAGGATTTTCAGTACCAGTGATTAAACGTCCCATCTCAATATGGCCAATGCAATGATTGACTGCAACCATAGGTTTATTGTATAATTGAGCAACAGTCCTAGCTACTAAAGCAGCAACTGTCAATGGTGCTCCCATTCCAGGTCCCTTTGTATAACAAATAATATCCACATCCTTCAGACTAACCTTTGCATCATCTAATGCTTTTTGCAAGATATCTAATATATATTTCCTATGATGTTGCGCTGTTTCTCTAGGTAAGAAACCTAATATAAAAACATATCTAGATTACATGTTAAAATATTTACATATTACAACTATTTAGAATGTGTAGAGAAATATAAACTAGACCAATCTATATACATATGTATATTAAAGTCTTAACAAAATAGCTAATAAACTTTATTTGATCAATAACTAAAAAACTTATACTGTGTATAATATGTGCTTTTTATTTTTATCATTATTTTATTTTATTTTTATATTTATATTGACAAATTAAGCTCAAACTAATATAATAAATATAATAAATAATAAGAACACTAATGAAATAAGTAAACAAAAAATATATATAATATTAACGTACAGAATACAATGTCCTGATTAATAAGAAAGTAAAAAAAAATTAATAACATTAATTTATTTTTGTAATCTAAGTAAAACTTGATTCTTATATAATAAAAATCAAATAATCTTTAATATTTTAAATATAAACCTAATTCAACATGTACAAAATATTTTTTCAAAAAATAAAAATATTGTATTTATATTTAAGAAATAAAACTTTATTTAAATCTATTTTTTTCCCTTCTGTATTCCAACTAACTGCGGAAGTTAATCGTTTTGAAATGACAGATGGACATACAGTAAGTAGTACAAATTGAATGGAAAATATAAATAACTCAAAAATTAATTATATTAATAAATATAAAACATTTAATATTTATGCTTGCATATTTACAAAATATTATTTTGAGGTTACCTTCTCCTGGCGGAGTAACATAAGTGTGGCGTACGTTCGATAATACGTTTTGATCGCGAATTATTCCTACACCCAATTTATTCGCGCTACCTTCAAATCCAATAACTACGACCATTTCTTACAAGTTTTTTATTCTGTAGATTAAAACAAATCGCAAACTTCCTCTTCTTTTTCTATTTGATGACCCCTACACCCATGGGTCATGTTCCAAAACTCACTCTAGTTAACTAAAATGCTATAGTGTACGTGACGTAAACTATAGATTTTAGTTACCCAGAGTGAGTTTTGGAACATGACCATGGTGTATGCACAGTATAAAGTATGGCTGCATTCAGCCGAACCTCTGCTTAGCTAGGTCATGTTCCAAAACTCACTCTGGGTAACTAAAATCTATAGTTTACGTCACGTACACTATAGCATTTTAATTAACTAGAGTGAGTTTTGGAACATGACCCTAAGCGCAAAGTAGCAATTGAATGTGATTGGTTCTTACCTTTGGATCCAACCAATTACACTTAATTGCTACGTTTCGCTTAGCTAAGCAGGGGTTCGGCTGGACGCAGCCAATAACTCACTCTAGCTTATTGGCTTCTGCACACAGGACGCGGAAACGCTTGCCGCGCGGCAAGCGTTTCCGCGTCCTGTGTGCAGAAGCCATTAGTGATCGGAATAAGCGGTATCGTTTTCTATTGGTCGGCGGCCATTTGTTTCAAAACCGGAAATAGAGAGAGAAAGAGCGAGCGAGAGGGTTAGCGCACGAACATTGCCATCCCTGATAACCGCCAACGATAGAAAACGATAAAAAATTTCTTATCGTTTTTAATACGGTTAGTGAATCGTTTATTTACGGTACTCTATCAGAAACTCACGTTACATATAGCGAAAATAGCGCGAGTGATGACGTCACGCTGCCTTTAGAGTGACGTCATCACCGTATATCATAGCGCCACAAAGCGTCTCCTCGAACGGTTTCGGACGATAATGGCCGCGTTCAGCAGACACAACTGTTGAGTTCGTCTTATCAACACTCTGCGTTGATTGGTTGGTTCTAAAAGTAAGAGCCAATCACGTTCGACTGCTACTGAGCGGCTTGGTCTGCTGAACGCGCCCAATTGTGCTAATAGCCCCTAAGAGCAAAAAGTCGACTTTAAGTCGACTTGAAGCCGACTTCTACCGAAACTGACTTGACGGGAAGTCGACTTTTTTAAGGCCAAAAGTCGACTTTAAGTCGACTTGAAGTCGGCGAATGTCCCAAAAACCACCGATTTAAAGTCGACTTCCCGTCAAACGAAAAGTCGACTTCCCGTCATGACGAAAAGTCGACTTCCCGTCATGACGAAAAGTCGACTTCCCGTCATGACAAAAAGTCGACTTCCCGCCAACTTTTAAAGTCGATAAAGGGCCAATTCCTTTTAGTGACACAAGTCGACACAAACATCGTTCTATCCTTCTTGGCATTCAATGAATAACAAAGACAGAACAACACTTGTGTCGACTTGTGTCACTAAAAGGAATTGGCCTAAAATAAACCGCCGCGTACGTCTGGAGGTCGATTGTGTATCTTGAAACGAGGTAAAAGTGACAAAAGTTAACAGAGTTTACTAGATTTTGATAAATAAAATCATAGATACGCTAATAAATTTTCTCACTTTTGTAATGTTTACCTCATTATTTCAAGATACGCAATCGAACCCTTGTTGGAGGGCTAAAACTAATGCATTTCGATTTTTTTATATATAAAATAATTTAATTATCTAAAAAACTGTATAATTACAATCCTAATGTTTTATTCTTAATTACAAAGGCGGCCATATCTGTGCCACTTCTGTGTGCGCGGATTCCGGCAGCCACTTCTGGTAAGCTGAA
>JASTWP010003477.1:0-23263 GCA_030770255.1 Temnothorax ravouxi
TATAATTTTTCAAATTACATCATTTTATTAACACTTTCTCTCATATAGAATATACTGTAAATCGATAATATATGAAACAAACTAACGAGAAGACTAAATGAGATTTCAATATTTTATACGTATACCTGATACACACGTTGAGACTGTTAATTTTTTTGTATGCTACTATTGTAAAATTAGTAGAATACACTGGGGACTAGCTTACGAAAATATATCACGTCTCTTTACCGACTATAATAATTATCACGAAATGTTATCAGTCTTAATCACATTATAGCAAATTCTTTGTTTTCCAAAAAATTAAACGCTACATTTAGCTTTAATTTTCATGTCGACAGTACATTGCTTTAATTGATCACGCTAGTAAAGCCTCAAAATCATGAAAGAACACGTATGCGTATTAATATACCTTTGAAATAGGAGATATACATATAAATTCGGGTAGCAACTTAATGATATATATAAAAGCAATATTAAATTCGATATAAAGTCATAAACAAAATGGCTTTCGAAATTTGGTAAACAAAGGTAGGAAAAATCATTAAAGGATATATGAATGGATCTTAAGATAATTTGAGAAGAGATGGAGGCGAATATTGTAATAGAGTAGGAGAATATTGTTTCCTCACTTGATTTCTGCGAAAAGCCTGAGGATTGGCGCGTATCCTATTGTTCCCTGCATTTTCATTGTGCGCAAGATTTCGGGATCTATTGGTGGTGTTTTCCTGTGAAAGAATGAAAATCAATTTGTTTGCTTCTCGGTTGTACAAAAACGGAAACATATAGGAGATACCTATACCTATAAATTTTTTTTAAGTATTCTTCAGGCCAATCACTTAGAAGTGGTTGATCTGAATATACCATCGGTATAGTACTATACGGTGTAACATCGTCATCAAAAGAAATTGATGGTATTGTCTCAATTGGATCGGCAAACTCCGTAGGCCTAAGTAAAATAAAAATATATGCTTATTATACATTTCCAATCTAATTTTAATTATTCTTCATTATCAGCTCTATGTATTCATTTTCTAATTGTTATCAATTTTATATATGTACATAATATAAATAGTTCGTTAATTACTTCAGTATATAAAAATTTTTATTGATTTAAAATACTTGCTGACCTAGAAAATGTATTAAATTGAGGCTCCGGGTTGTTAGTGGACATTAAATGTATAGAGCCTGCCAAGTCTCCAAAGCAAAGACACTGAGACGTGGAAGCTACATCAAATGACAATATCGCCGCTCCGCCAGTAGCAACCTAATACGATACATATTTCTGTGTATTCTCTATATTTTTCTCAATTTTTTAAATTCCTACTTAAAATTTTTCATTTATTCTGAATATATGATAAATTTACCTGATATAAACACGTCATTGATGGTTGTACATTAGCATATATTGTATCAAGCAGTTGCATCTGTCCTAGTGGCGATACCACTGCGAGACGACTGGAATAACTTGGTAGGAACTTCAATAAAAGGGGATATACCATAGTCGTGACTGGACTTAATGCTCTCATTTGTCTCAGATCGTAGGCCATTAAAAATCGATCGACGGTAAGACCCTGACGACTAAATAATACAATTCATGTATGTGTATGTTTGAATATATATATTGCACATAAGATGGTTAAAGACCTTCTGATTATCTTATGCCTCACCTGTTGCTGAATCCACATGTAACAAGATAGTTTCCTTGAACATCGAAATCACTTAAAGAACCACTATGCGTGTCCAAAGTATGTTCTACTGATAACGTATTTGGGTCCCTGAGATCTATTCTTCCCACAGGATTACCAGCACATATAAGTCTACTGTGTTGTCTCAATATCGCACAACCATTCTCATCTACATCCACCTACAAAACCATAACGCAAAACCATTGCATTAATGTAACTCGGAATTAATGTAACATTTAATTAATAGATTCTTACTAATCCAGTCTCCTTTCCTCTGGTAAGATTAAAATCAATTATTTTATCCTGATGTCCGCCCATAAGTAGTCGGTTTGGAGAGATTTGCAACATACACTGCATGTCGTTCATATTCACCGATCTACAACAATCAAGGTTCGCTCAAATCCATGGATAGTATTTGCTAATACAAAATGCGTAATGTAAAACATACGTGTGGGTAAATATAGGTATGCCTCTCCGCAATTGACATCTCAACTGACTCTGAGTCAACACCAAGATACCCTCATCTACGGTATGAATGTGACGTATCTCCTGCGTTGCATGGACTTGAAAAGAGGTATACTTTTGTAAACCAGGTCCATAGTAGGATGTTACGTGACCCTATAACGAATTGATGTTGATAAACTACATTAGTAATTGTTTAGTGTCTCGGTTAAATAATGCCCCCATATCAATAACGTACTCCTTGATTCCCCATCCACATAAGCTCCTCGACCGTATCGAAAGTGGCAGTGGAAACTCCAAATCTATCTCCGCCATCGGCGAGCAATGTTCTAGTTTCGTGAAACTCGGCCCCAGCAAAGTCCTCTCCAAACTGCTCCGTCGCAGGTACATACTCATCCCCAGGTACGACATAATTACATTCCTCCCCTGGAATCTCCCCTGGAATGAGAATCGACCAGTTAAGAATTGAGCAAGTCTACTTTTTATACACTATAAAAAGTACCATAACTAACGCGAAGTTTAGCGAAATATTCTTTTCATTTGCAATTTATCTGACATAAATAATTGAATATAACGTAAGAATAAAATATAAAATAAACCATCTCTTGCTAATTTATATAAGTCATGTTTCTCTATAAATTATATATATTTTCATCGAAGCGAGAGGGGGCTAAGCTTATATTTCCAAGTACTTCACACTTGCCGCACAGTTAAAAACAAGACACACACGCTCTTTAATGTGATGCACTAATTTATTTTATCCCTGGATATCAGCTACAAATACAAAACAATTTTTTTACGTTAAGGTTAAATTGTATAAGGTGGAACACGTGTGCGACTGTTGGAGAAGAAAACAATTTGCTCGTTATTTGCTTCAAGGATCTTTTATATAATCTTTTATATAATGTATTAGGAGAAAACAACGGACGATTCCCGCCGTGCTCGTGTCGGAGAAACAGCTGATGCCAGCTGACAGATCCGACGGACGTTCCGCGCGTTCGAAAGCAAACGAACGTCGCGAAAGGTAGAAACAGACGCGACGCGGGGAACCGACGCGACGGGGCAGAGGAATTCTCGCGGGAAATTTTTCCGCGGTCCAGGGTCCAGGTCCAGCGCGTTTCTCGGCGCGACGACGCGACAAGCGGGAAGCGGGAGACTCACAGAGCAGCTCCTGCTGCTCCTCTTCGATCGCTCCTCCACCGTGGTCCGTGGCCTCTACCGTGGGGTCGTAGTGGCCCAACACCGGGTAGTCCATGATGCGCGGCGACTCTGTTTAGACTACGTCGCTGCAAGGCATCGAAACGGCGTCGTCGTCGTCGTCGTCGTCGGCGACGTGAAGGTGACACGAGAATTGCGTCTCGATAACGACGGCGATCGGTCTCTTATCATAATACACCGCGTACTCGCAGGTACGCGGTGCCGCACACACGTACAGACGCACGCACGCACGCACGTTTAGTCGCCTTGGCAACTGTGCAACAAGCGAGACACTTTGCGCACTACGCCACTGCAGCCCGCTGGACTGGAAAACGGACGGACGGCCGCGGCATAATAACCCTCCTCTCGGCCGCGTCTCCTCGCGTTCACTTTCGGGGGAAACTGCGCCTTCCGCCGCTGGTCGAGAGACGCGATTTAATTCATGATCCGCACGCCCGGACGCGGGACGACGATTCCGCGAAGGCAAGGATGCGCCGCGGCCTTGAGCGCTCGCGACATCTGGAAATGGCGGGCGCGCGACTTCAGCCAGCCAAGGCAGCCACTCCAGAGTCAGAGCCGCCAACGAGAGCCCGGTAAAAGCGGCCCTCCGAGAAATTGATTGAGCAAGACTCGGGCCAAATCCCAATGTTTATTCGCGTCGCATGCCCCACCATGCTCCTAATCACTCCAACGCACTCCAAAAACTCATCTGCTCCAATCGCCACCTTTGATTCGTGATCCAAGTGCTCTTGGTGTTTATTGGAGTATGCGACGCGAACAAACCTCCAATAATCGGCGTTTAATTCAATAAAAAAAAAAAGAAGCGCGAATGATATATGTATATAATATGTATATTAAGTAATATTTTAGGAGGAAACATCTGACACAATTATATAATTTTCTGATTTATAGATCGCAGTTGTACAATTACATTTATACAACTATATATACAGTTTAAACATTCAATCATTCAGACTCTTACATTGGCTTAATATCAGTGAACGATATGGCAGTCCAATATAATTTATTTTATGCATCTCTCACACATGGATTACACATATGTTATTCAGTAATCCATATTTTCATCCGTAATCCAGGAGATTAAATTGACGCATGTCGCCTGCTCCAAATAAATATAGCCTATAATTAGACCCTCGAAGCAACCTAGAAGTGCGCCAGCGACCACATCCAATATGCGATGTCTTCGCATCAATAGTCTGGATACGCATACGGAGAAGAGCCACGCTAGCAAAGGCGGCGTGTATAACCAGGGTATAGGCCACAGATAGAAGAAAAAGTACACAATAAATGCAGCGCGAGATGCGTGTCCGGATGGGAAGGCGTATTTGTCAGGACCTATGGCGAATGGATCGTCATTGACGGCCGGTCGCCTCCTTCTCGTAGCTGCCTTGAGCACAGTGACCAAGATGATGTCGAGCAACAGTCCTGAAAAATGATTTTCTTACTGATATATCTCAATTGATTCCCGAGTAATTTTAAATAATAGATTTTTCCGTGAATCGTACCTAGTAAAAGATTGATTTGCATTTGATACAAGGATTTGCTGTTGAGAATCCAGATTAATACGAGAGACGTCGCGAGCCAAGGTATGCCGTGGCATGATATCTAAAGAGAGAGGCAACGCAAATAAATGCGATTAGAGAAGCTGACAACGTAGCAGTAGTGATAGAGAAATAAATGATTATTCATACCTCCAATACTTTATAATGTACTTTTAACTGTCTTAAGGGTAGGATCTTTTCCACCAATTTGACAAACTCGTCTGTCAAATAGACATCCACCGCCAATGCCTCTCTCAACAGTACTGGGACTTGTCTTTTGTCCAACTTGAAAGTATAAAAGATAATAATTATTATTTATAGTTTCTTTGCAAGCAAATCTATTTGTAGGGAAAAAAAGAGGAACAATGGGTCTGTTTTCTATAGCTGAACTGGCTGCACTATATATAGTTCAGAGTTTATCTTTTTCACTACACATTGGAAGGAAAAAGATAAACTCCGAACTAGTGCAGACAGTTCAGGTTCAGGTATAGAAAACAGACCAGATCTGACTGAACATATACTGTCCACTTGTATCTAAAAAATGTAATTTATAAAGAAACGCGGATTAATTATTTAAACAAATTATTTATAAATGTATGACATTCAATAGAGTAGACAATATCAAGGCAAAAATAGCTAAATATATAAATAATGGGTTACGCGAAGGATTGAATAATACCGTATCCATATTGTTTTCAAACCACAGCTGTAGCGTAACAAAATGTATCAATGTTATTTCTTGCCGATGAATCGCATTATCTACGGTGTTGAATAACCACAATAGGAAAACCGCATTAAATACTGGCAAACAACTGCAAACAGCTGATTCATCGGCACATTTACGTGTTGTACGAACGACTAACGTCAATAGCTCGACAGATGGCACACGTTGATAAATATGCTCCGTTCTTCCACGCGTCGGACTTTCTGCAAATTTCTACTTTACCAATAAGTAGAAAAAGCTGATATTTAAAATTTAAACAACAAATGAACAAATAAAAACTATTATATAAATATTAATATAAATGACTGAATTTATACCTCTTTGGAAATCAAATGTTAATAACGTTGTGAGACAGCATCAAAATTTTGCTTTCTTATTTTATGCATTTTATCAAATTGCCTAAGGCTAAGAAAAAAAATTTTTGTATTTTCTACTCTCATACTATTTTTTACAATTTTTCATCTCCATATTAATGAATCAGCTCGTTATCGGTAAAAAAAATGGCAGCTGAAGCTTGGAAAATAATTGAAGATTCAAGTCTGAAAAGCTTGACTGGCGAAAATCAAAATTCTTGAAAATTGACAAAAAATCCGAAGAATGCCGTAATGATATAAAATGGTGCAAGACAGAATTCCGTGTTGTGCAAGCTTTAATTATTGTAAAGTCTTTTTTCTTATTTACACGAATAAGACAGTGGCTACTGTGCCAATGCCACACACAGTTACAAATGCATGAATACAATTCGCACGCCTCGAGTACGTTTGCAATTAATGCAACTTGACGTGTTAAGGCATTTATGATGCCGGATTGTACATATCACAAAGAAAGACGATGATCACAGTTCGTTGAGGGTACGTAAGCTTATCAAAGATCTGTCGATGCAGAGAGAGACACGTACAGCTATATTTTCTGGTTACGAAAATACATCAAGGAATTATTCCTTCAAACTCATTTACCATGTTACAAAATTACAATCTAGCACATTCGTCTGTATTTTGATGAGTTCATCGTGACTTTCGTAGAGACAAAACAAGCTTTATAATTCTTTCTGAATATTACATATTAATACACATATTGATAAGAAATGATGGACGCGTTAAGAAAATGATGGAAATCACACGATTATTATAGAGATTATTTGGTCGTTGTACTATGATCAGTTTGAGAGTGCACATATACTTATTCTATCGTCAGGTGTCAGGTGCCTCCAGAAAAGTTTACATCAGAGTATAATAGTTTAAAAAAAAAATAATTTTTTCTTAGCTTTATTTCAAACAAAAGCTTAGTTACATCGTTGATTTAGCTGCAGTTGAATTTAAGAATGCTCTCTCGATTCTGATGTACACATTTCTAAAACATCCATTTGAAACAATATCGTATTTGTATAAATATTCTGTTGCTCGAGAAGAAGATCGATAATAATTAATTAACATATCACTGCTAGTTAAATTAGATTAAATGCAAATACTTTCTAGCTGCGACTTTAACCCTTAAGTGCGCATTTGCACATCTGTAAAGAGCCTTCTCTGCATGTACATCCATTAGGACAATAAAAAGAGTTAAAATTCGTAAAGAAGAATTTTTTAAGAATTTCTTAAATAGTTATTATTTATTTTTAAAATACTCAGAATGCTACGAAAAATTTCGCATTTAAGGGTTAAAGCATTGTGCGATCTATGTGGAAAATAAAGATTATCTATTAAATATATTAGTCCGGGTATGTGCTGTCGTAATTCAACTTTCCACAGTGATTTGCGCGATAACTTTCGATCTTGAAATATTTTATTCTGTATATTAATCATTGTTTTAAATATTTCAAATATTGCTTGGCTAGAAAGCAGAACTTAATGGACAGCGTAATATAAAAGCGTTGCGGAGACGGAGCACTATATTGAAGCCGCTGTAAGGGATGCTATTGGAAAATGTTGTTGCGGAGATCTGTTCCTCAGCGAAAGGCTTTTTCGACGTTGCACGAGCGTAAAAAAGGTCATTGGACGTGATCGTTGTGCGTTGTGTAATCTGTTGACATACCCATAAGCGATATATCCATATATCTTTTGAATCAATCGATAAGCTATAAGTTTATCTAATTGTGTAAGGATTATCATCGTGTCAAAAAACATACCGTATAGTGATGACGCGTACCCTGTTAGTTTGGTCGCCGACGTAAAAATTTAATGAATTGATGTATACTGAGAAAAGAGAACGTTTTTATTTATCTAGTATTTGTTACGCCACACAATTTATCATTTATCTACAAAGGAAAACTTAAGACTCTATTATGTTTTCAAATAAGGAAATTGTGATCATTGCATAATTATATTTTTGAGATCTTAAATTCCTCTAAATAATAAAAATTCTTTAATTCACATACCCGCTGATTAGATTAAATAAAGGTACTTGATTTTCGCTAATTTGCGAGAATAAATTTTGATAGCAAAGGGTTAATAATCTTCACCTTGTTCTCGTGCCGCTTTAATGTCGTCGGATTAGACGGGTGCGATGATGAAGAGCGTTAGTGATCCCGATTTCTTCGTCCGACTCAGCCGACTGGCGCCGCGTCGGTCCTTTACTCGGTGTACCACAAAGAGACGAAGTAGCGGCTTTTTTCGCTTGTGGTATTGGAAACGAAGATCGACGGATAAGCGGGGGCGGCCGCGCTCCTGTGGGTGGACAATTAAATTTTTTCATCTTACCGCCACTAATCGAGTTAAGACGGTCGACGGTCTTATACCGATCTACTCCGCGTTGTACATAGCTTCCAATATTTTAATCTCATCAAAGATATTATGACTTTTTATATATTTTTAACGTCTCCTTGATCGTGATAAATATTTAGAGATTATAATTCCTTACTATTTCGCACACATACCTAATAAACGCATTGCGGAACGGTGCATTCCTCCTGGTATCTCAAAGGACTTTTGGCTTCTAATTAATTCTCTTGAAGTGGGACGTCTTGGAGCGGATATGTCCACCACGTTGGATGAGCTTCTCCGTGAAATAATCGTGCCTGCCCTAGACGAATCCTTATGCATTTTTGAAAAGAGAAGGTGCGATAGTTTCACGAATGCGTGTCTATCCGAGCATCGAGAGACGGTTAGCTCCGCGAGGAAAACTGCGAAGCGCTTACCCCGTCGGTCTCTGCCGAATATCGCAATTATTTCCCTAATGGTGCAAACATCTAAGAATCTAGGCTCAATCTAGGCTTTAACTCATGTCTGGCAATATTTAAGTGCAAATCATGCATGATGTGCTCAAATAATTGAAGGGGCAGTTAATTACTTGCGTTGAAATAAAGTATCATCTCTGAATTAAAGTGATGGTTTTATTTAGAATGAGTGTTTGAATAATTAGAATCACTTTTGGAAATCATATTGCGTTATTTTCAAGAAGGGAGCTAAAGATTCTGAAAAATGTTGCGTACTCTCCAAGTGAAAATGTTCACAGTGACATGCGTTTCGACGTATCCATACGCTTTAAGGATACCAAGTTCCAACGCAAGTGCTTAAGGACTTTTGTAATGTGTGACGCAATACTTTTTCTCTGGCGAAGCGTATTCGCAGTACTTCAACGAGGGCGGCTATTACTGATACGAGCAACATCGTCACGAGTATGTGGCCTGCCACCGTGACGGACTTCATCTGACGCGACTTTAAGATCTCTTCAGCGCTTTCTTTATTCATTTCTTCGCCGATGCGCCTCTTGGACCTGTACGTCTTCTTCGTCCTCTCCTCCTCGTCCTTATCCTCTCTGCTATCCTCTTCCTCTTCAGAGTCGCTGTCATCATCGTCGTCATCCTCGTCATCGTCGCACTCGTCCTGCACGTACGTGCAATTTCCATCGTAATCGCTCATAAAGACGGACATCAAGCGAGCCTCGTACTGCAGATTCGGACAGCATCTTAATTTTCGGTGAACCATCGATATCACGAGCTCTCTTCCCCCGCCCGGGCCACTGGCTCCGCTCTCATCGCGATTCTGGTCGGAGTAATTCGTGTCGAACAACAATCGCAAAGGCAAGGACAGAAGCACGCCGAATATCGTCAGTATCAGCAGAATGCTAACGTTGATGCCCAACGACAGTCGTTTCTCTTCCGTCATCGTGGCGGAAGTGTATATATATAGTACGTTGTTTATCTAATTGTAAGTATCGTCGGTCCAGGACTGATGCCGTCATTCTCGTGGATTTCCATGGCAACGCGAGACGTGTTAGGCAGCATTCAAAATTACGCGGTTTTCTAATTAGTAATTAAGGACCAACCGATTCGATGTAAGATTGATGTTCGGAGTTCGATTAGAACCCCGCGAACGCGCGCACTTTTCGATTGTTATTGGCTGAAGTGCTGCAGAACAATTCGACCCGCGACGGTACGTCCCGACTGTCGTAACTCCTCTTCGTGTGTCTCGTCTCGACGCAACTGTTGCGCGTACCGTCGCGTCGTGCAAAGCAGTTCGTAGCGTAAACCTGGATTGTTGGCTGTGATATTGATTTCCCTAGTTGGACCGAGCACGTACGCGCAAGTCTAACGGTGCTTCGTCAGCGACACGCCGGTAATTAGATTATGTTTATGGTGAACGAGACGTGACGATTTGCCACGGAGTTTTGAACATATTGAAGGGCGGCTAAGAATACTTGTACAATAGGTCAGATATTATTGAGGGAAAGAGAGGAGGCAAAATTTTTCTTCTTAGAAAATAAGTTTGCGAGGAGAAGCTCTGAACTGTGCGCCGCACTTTAAAATCGATAATGTTAAACAATACGTGTTAAACAGTTGTCAATTGCTACAGAAAGATTACATGATAAAGAATCAATGAGTAAAACCCGAATGTTCGCGAGATCGAATTCGAGCGACTGCGCACAGAAAACGAGACGCGAGATCTTCCATAAGTATATAGTTAAGTCATACATCGGAATAGATGTGACTACGGTTTCCCATTGAATGGAAGAAACGGCACGATCGCGCGAGAGCGGCGGTCCTCCCGCGAGATTCTCTAGTCGCATACATAAATAATATTAGACAATATCAAATTAAAATTCGCATCTTTCTGCGAGCAACAATGGAGCGTGGTGGAGACCAACAAAGGAAACGCCTGCCGCGCCGATCCGCGACCGGGCAAGTGGTAGTAGGTACTGTAGGTAGCATCCTGGCGGCGGCATTTATAAAAGTAATAAAACAGCCGAACAACAACTCACGGGAGTGAGCGGCAGCGGCGGAGACAGAGAGGAACGGTCGCGGGGTAGAAAGGGCGAGAGAGCGAGCCGGGATGAGCCGGGAGGTGAAAAGAGAAAAGGCAGCCAGAGAGGAGCGGGCAAAACAGAGCAAAAGAGAGAGATGAAACACAGGAGAACAGCGATCCAACCCGACCGACCGGTAGCTCAGCCAGCCAGCACACGTATATCTTGCTCTGCTACTCCGATTCTTCGAGGTTCTCATTGATGAGCTCTCCCGTGCCTTCGCGGAAGCCCCGATGATCGCGTGCGAGGGACTCTTTAAAAATAGCTACGATTACCCATCGGATGTACGGGCGCACTACGCAGGAAACGATTCATTAAGCGAAGCGGTGACGTAAGACGCAAATGAAAATTTCAGAAAATAAGATTTCTCTAACAAACTGATCTTGGACGGAAATTATTTTGGCACCATATAACGTCTCGGATTTTGTAGAATAACAAAGAAGTACCCAATAAAGTAGATAGATTTTATGTTATCTGTGATTGTAATAATTAATAATTTATTTATTACACGTTTTTTACTATATTACGTAGCAGTTGCACGATTTTAGGCGTCTTCGTATTCGGCTTGCTGGAAAAGTTTCAACGTCTTTATCTTTAGACAATTCGCAGGCTCGAGAGCGGAATAAATTTATCATCAAAGAACCTACGTAAAAAGAACAGCGCGTTCATAATCTGTGAAAGCCATAATTATCTCGCGCGACACAATTATTTCGAGGAGCACGTGGGGAGCGAGCACCGGGGGATCGATTATCGCACGCATCACGGGTGCGAAGGTGCGCTTCGAGGTCGTCGATTGAGCGATTTTCACAGGTCGTCGATCGACGATAGTCGCGCATAGGTAGATAGGTTGAGAGCCAGGGTATGTAGAGCAGATGCTGCGCTCCGGCCGTGGCGGGATGCGTGATTTTTCACCGCCGACAGCTCCTCCTTCGAGAACCGCGCGCATTCCACCTCTCCCCTTCTTCTTCGGGGCCTTACCGTCGTCTTTCCTTCCCGGGGGCTTCTTCATCCTTCAATCTTCGTTCCTCGCGTCCGGCTGGCGCGCGCCCCGTCTCGCTCGCTCCCGTTCCGCGCTCGCCAACGTGTATCGGCCGCGGACACGCCACTGGACACCAGTTGCACGATCTTAGATTTGCCGATCTCCTCTGCGTCCAGAGAGTGCACCGACACATCGATACAGAACGATGCATGCATCCGGGCGGGGTACGGCCGGGCGTGATGCACAGGGCGCGCCCGCGAGCCACTCCCGTAGTCGCGTGTGGCTCGCGATGAGCGCGCGCGTATAATGCACGCGAGTCATGCAAAACGTACGGCGTTTCTATTGACACATCAGAAAGTTTAGGGAGCCTACAAAATAGCAAAATTTTCAAGGACATGTAACGTCTAGAGTCTATATCCGTTAACGGAGAAATTGAGAAAGAATTTCAGGAAATAAGAAACTACCGTTTTACACACACACACACACACGCGAGACACAACATGACGAAAGAATATCCAGCATCAGAGAGAGGATATTAAAATTCGCGGAAATAGGAAATTGTACACGTGCACGATATTTGTAATAAAAGGAAATTAACTGCCAGGAAATTTGGATATCTCTGAAATAGGAAATGTTCTTGTTAAATATTTCTGTTTATTTTAAATATATCCGTTAAAATTAATTAACTAATAACATTCTAAGAAAATTAATAATATAATAATAAATACCGCAAACGTACCAGACATGATTAGCTTTAATAAATAATGTAACGTTCAAGTCAACTTACAAACAAACCAGAAATTTTACAAGTCGACATTGTTTCGACGCTTATTTATGATATGCTAATTAGATCTAGTTTTTTTTTAAAGACAAATAAGAATAGCTAAAAGTTAAAAGGTTAAAAGGTTTATTCAAAATTATAGACGTGTGACAGAAATAGTGATAGGCATCGTCGCAGCTATAACGAGTGATAAACTTACAGCGTCGGAGGTCTCGTAGCATACTGTGCAGGTTACTGTACAGCGCTCGCACTGTCAATTGCTATTAGCTTTCTGTGGTAACTCCTCTGGACTGTAAATGCAACTCGGATGTGCTGCAAGTATACGTAATATGCATAAGTGACACGTCAATAAGAAATTAAAAAAAAAAAAATAATCAAAATTAGTTCCAATAATATTCAAGAATTACCTCGCACTGTACAATCCCTGCAAGCTACGAGAGCCTCCTGTTTCTCTTTGGCACAGAGGCTGCACCTTAGTATATGTTCTGTGGGCTGCACTGCCTGCACGGTCCGTCTTTAACAGTTGGCTTAGTAACCGAATCCTGAGAGTCTTGCATCAACAAATTTTTATTATTACCTGGTTTACCTCGTTTGCGCTTTACCAGGTTGTTATCTGAAGGATCAAATACTTCTCTGGCTCTCTGAAATATAAGAATGAGAGAACACACATAAGACGATTCATCAATCTCTGAACGATTCGGATGGACATCGTCGAAGAAAAAAAATTTAGTTTTAAAGGACATATCAATAATTTTTATACATTTGGCACTTTTTTAAAGATTAACATTATCTTCAATCTTGAAAATAGTACTTGTGCATAAATTAATTCTTCTTGTTGATCTATATATAAAAGTATCCGTCTAAGGTCATCCAGAAGTGAATACTTTAGAAGACAACCTTATACTTTGAGCTTTATGTCAAAATATTTATTAAAGTGAAACTACATCCTAGTTAAAGACGTATTTCAAAATATTCACAGTTTCCTACAAATACTACACTATACAGTTACGCATAGATGGAAAGTCTATGCTACCTTCTGCCTGGCGCTACGAAATCCACTATAGTGTTGTTTACGTTGGATGTGTTTGTCGACGAGCTCCTACCGGCGTCCTCGTCATCACGTCATCGCGATCCTTGCTGGACCGTTGTCCAGTTTCCTCGCGCTTCTCCCACTCGTCTTTGCCGCTCTGCTAGTAGTCCTCGAACTTGATCTCGATGTCCATACGGTCGTCCGTCCTCGCGAACAGGCGCTGCTTACGCTCAACCTTGACGGACCTCTTAAGGTTAGACGTCGTCTTCTGGACATCGTTGCTCTTTGGTTCCTCCTTGACATCGTTCTCTACGGTTGTCGACGTCGGCGCTGCCACCTCCGGGGAATCGTGTTCCTGTTGGTCACCGTTCACCGTCGACGACGACGACGCCGTCACCGCCGCCGCTGCCGCCGCAACCCACGCTCGGCGTTGTTGTTGTCGCCGCTGATCTCGTAGCTTTCGTCCTTTTTGATACAATCCTGCTGCTGCAGTTGCCGCTCCAGTTTCGGACTGTCGCTGGCCTGCAATTAGTTTTTAATAAAATAAAATTAGGTTTTATTAAATGAATAAAAGAAATCAATTTTTCGCTAAGCGTTCGTATCTCTCTTTTTTGTGCGACATATCGTGTTTTGTTATTGTCATTTGCGCAAGCGTCGAACAGTACGAGCGTCGTCATATTATTATTTTTTGAAACGACTATTACGCGAAAGTTTGCTGTAATTAATTTATCCGTACGACTAATGATCGTTAAGACCGGTTCTACAATCAGTCGTATGTCGAAGTCGGATATCGTAACGTAGCCGTCGTAGCCGATGATCCAATGAGAGAAATTCATTTTCGAAAAAGAAATTTTCTCATTGGACCATCAGCTGCGTTCCGAAATCTGACTCGACGTACGACTGTAGAACCGGCTTAATTGATCGAATCGATAGCTATGTGTTTCTCGAAACAATTTTTCTATTGACTTAATTAAAGGAATTGAAGTGATATAAGGAATGGAAAATAATGATAATAGCAAATACAAATTATTATTTTGTATCTTTGAGCAATGAGCAGTCAATCATTTCGTAATCAGGCGCCAATTTGACTCGCGTCGTGTCGCGCGGCGTCACTGTAAAGTTGGCACGGGCCGCGGGGGGGCGCGGCGTCACTCTCGAATCTTTCGTCGCCGCGAAGGTGCGAACTCAACGCTCGCGCGGATATACAGGACGGACGGATCTATTTGTCGCGGCTCGTATAATCGGTAAGCTCCGGTAAGCGCAATCATTATGAGCTTCCGTATTCAATGGTGTCTTAGTATTTGGCACCCGCGCGACGTAGATTCGAATTCTCGCGATGCGTTCGTTCGGCCGAAATCTATCGCGCGGGATCACGGTAAAGATGGCGCATCGTGACGTCACTCTCTAATCCCTCGTCGCGGCGTCGCGTAGTCGCGTGTCGCGTCATCGCGAACGAAACGTCGCGGGTACAGGACGGGTCTATTCGTCTTATTGGCTCGTATTATATAATCGCCATAATCGGTAAGCGCAATCGCTTATGAGCTTCCGTATTTAATGGTATCTTAGTATTTGGCACCCGCGCGCGACGTAGATATTCGAAGCTCGATACATTGCTTTAAGATATATATTTCTCGCGATGCGTTCGTTCGGCCGAAATCTATCGCGCGGAATCACGGGAAAGGTGGTGCATCGTGACGTCACTCTCTAATCCCTCGTCGCAGCGTCGTCGCGAACGGAACGTCGCGGGTACAGGACGGGTCTATTCGTCGTGGCTCGTATATAATCGGCAAGCGCAATTATGAGCTTCCGTATTTAATGGTATCTTAGTATTTGGCACCCGCGCGACGTAGATTCGAAGCTCGATACATTGCTTAAGAGATTTCTCTTCGTTCGGCCGAAATCTATCGATCGCGCAGGATCACGGTAAAGATGCTGGCGCATCGCGGCGTCGGCGTCGCTCACGAATCTCTCGTCGCGTCGTCGCGAACGGAACGTCGCGGGTATACAGGACGGGCCTATTAGTCGTGGCACGTTTGATCGGTAAGCACAATCATTATAAGCTTGAACTCAATCGTGCCTCCGGTATTTGACGCACATACGACGTAGATTCGACCGGTACACCGCTGACTTCATAAAACGAGTATTTCGCGAGATGCGTTTAACCGAAATTCGTCGCGCGGCATCATGGTTAACATGGCAGCGTCACTCTCGAATCTTTCGTCGCCGTGACGTCACGGCGCGTACAGGACGAACCTATTTGTCTCGTATTTAATCGTGTCTTAATATATTTGACACTGGCGTAACGTAGATTCGACGCTCGGTACGTTGCTTAAAATATTTCACGAGATGCGTTTGATCGAATCTGTCGCGCGAACAGTCAAGAGAGCGACGTTCATACTTATTTTCCGGATATCGCGTTCCGCGAACATTTATTCTTACAACTTTAACCCGTACGCTTCATCTGCTTTATAACGTGCGAATCTAATCACCGCGGCGATTTGTCGCGAAATCATACGCATTTCCTGCATCGATTTTCCGTCCGAATGTAATACAGTTCGAATCGTGCAAATGGTTGACGTCGGGACGTCGAGAGTGCCGTACAGCCGTACACGTATACGCAGCAATCATATATACCTATAATAGTTAATTCTGTTCTAGCGAGCGCCATAAATGAGCGGCCGCGGGGGGAGGAGGAGGAGGCCCAGGGAGGCGTCGAGCGACGGCGAAGCAACCACGAGGTGAGCAATTTTGTTACTTATTTTATTAGTTACTGAATTTAAACGGTTTTCTTCGCGAGAATCACACGATTACAACGAGTATTCCACGCACTAATTATAACATTATAGCTTATAAAATGTATTATATATTTTTTACATTTGAGAGGCTTAAAATATTTAATAAAATATTTATATAAAATTCAACATACACGTAATATTTTACACTATTTAAAAAGTTATAATTATTTAAATTATAAATACGCAAGAATTAAAAATTCTATTTATTAAATTTTTTTAAAGTTTTTATATAAAAAGATTTTGTGTAGAGAGTTACGTAATTTTTAAAATAAATATTTAATTAAAAGCCAGAAAACTACGAAAGATTAAGAATAAGAAGTTAAAGGCATGTAATATGTATTTTTGTAAAATATTGAAATTTAAAATATTAATTTAGATATTTATTTAAATATATTTATATTTTACAGATTAGTGTTGCATACGAGTATAACTCTATTACTGCGCATCACACTGGTAAGTGCACTCAATTATATCCTATCTTAATCTCGAAATTAAATAATTTTATATTTGCTAAAATTCTTGTAATCCTATCTGTGCATACAAAGCTTGACAAGAAATGTAAAAATATTTTTATTAAGTTTGAAACAATTTATCAAAATATAAGACTTATATTTTAACATGGTCTGGTTGTAAAATATTTTCTATCTTTTTCCAATTTCTGCATTTTAAAATTAAACTCTTTTATCAAGTAATTTATGCATATCTAAAACAAGTAATTTATTCTATCGCTTAATAAAGTTCTGTTGCATGTAAACGTACAATAAACAAACAAATTTAATAATAATATATATCATATCAATTATATCAATTATAATAAACTCTATTTTATAGCTTTTTTTATTTTATGCAACTTTGTGTGCACATACAATAAACCGACGAATAATAATTATTCAAGGAATCAAATTACTACTCTATCTTGACCTATCCATATTTCAAAAGGCAACTTTATATGATATACTTATCTATAATATTCTTATATCTTTAATTAACAAATAATTGGTACTTTTTATAATATATTAATAACGAAATAACCTGAATAAATGCATTCAGATATCAAGGTTGTGAATATTTAATTACTGTATCTATTATCGTTGCGGATTTAAAATTTTTATATATTAATAGAGGAAAGTCCCCTATTATGAGACAGGATCCTAATATGAGATATGTTAAGCTAAAAGGCCCTATATAGGCTCCATCTGTTGATCCCACTATGAAAAAACCCCGCCATCTCATATTAGATTGCCTATCTCATAATAGGGGACTTTCCTCTAATAATTGCTAAGAAAAAATATTGTTTATTATTTCCGGGTTTTCTCATATCGTATTTACATTTATGTCTTATTTATGTTTCATATAATTTTTATTACCCATTTACATACATGCAACAGAACTTTATTAAGCGATAGAATAAATTACTTATTTTAGATATGCATGATAAAATAGAATTGCTTGATAAAAAAGTTTAATATTGAAATACAGAAATTAAAAAAAAAATAGAAAATATTTTACAACCAGAACATGTTAAAATATAAGTCGACTTATATTTAACCGGAAATAATGAACAATATTTTTTCTTAGCAATTATAATTAATATATAAAAATTTAAATTTGCAACGATAATATAATAGATACAGTAATAAAATATTCACAAATTTCTTGATATCTAAATGCATTTATTCCTTGGTTATTAATATATTTAAAACAGTACAATTATCAATTAAGTGTATAAAAACATTATAGATAAGTATATCATATAAAATTATCTTAGAATAGAGTAGTTAATTAACCATAATAGTTTTTTTAAGCAGTTTATAAAAGCAGTTAAATATATTGTAATATTTACAATTGGTTATCAGTACCCCATTTATTGATACTAGTTGATAACGTCGATGTATGTAATACATGCACGTGAGAAATCAAAAATTAATTTCTGCTAGACAATAAAAGTTTTACGTAAGTTATGATAATCAATAGTGGATGACAAATCAGTTTGCGCGTAATTGTAATTACAAATGCATAACCATTTGTCATCTAATTTTTATACTATATTTACACAGATAACAATAATTTTTGATTCATTAATTTTTTCCTTACACTTCGTACATAGCAAATAGATGTTAAATAATGTATAATGTTATAATCATCAATCGATATTGTGACATGTTAGTTGATAACAACAAATTAATTATTACATAATTATAATACTTAAGACTGAGTATTATATGCATATCACAAAGAAATTTTTTCATTATGTTCTGCTCTTCTAATATATATATATATATATATATATTTATATATACATTACTTTTAATTATATATATATATTATTCTCGTATATTTCTATTTTTGCGTAAGTACTTGTATTTCTGTATATCTCAATCAAGTGTACCGACCTAAACGTACGCGAAATCTTATCTTTTACAGGCTTTTACCGAACAACGGGGAAACTAAATCCAATCGTCGCCGATTGTATAAACGGTTCGTTGCGTTTCATTTTCGCGAGTGTCGTTTGAAGTCGTCGGATTATTCGGAATTCCGTCGTTTCTCTGCCGTCCGAGTCCGCCGGAAATAATCGAGCGTTAATTCGCGTTTCGGGATCGTCGCGTAAAATATCGTTCTTTTTTTAATAATTAGCATATAACTGCGTTAATTTCCACGTTCTCAGACGTGACGGCTGTCTCGTGCGTGGTCCTGAGTGGTATGGGCCTGGATCGCATAACAAGAACTGCCCAGATAATTTGACTTCACTGCGCGTGGAAGGGTGTTACCATGACGTGTCGGTGGCGAGGGGAGATGATCCTCATTGTAGAGAGTTCGCTTTCTACTTTTTGAGGATCTCTTTTCTCTCTGTCGAACACTTCAACTGGCCACGCGGGGAAAAGTCCTTAATCGGGCAAATCGAGTCAGTTGTCCGGCTCTGAACGCGTCGAGATAACGCGGTTATCGCGGAAATAATCGGGCGTTAATTCGCGTTTCGGGATCGTCGCGTAAAATATCGCTCTTTTTTTAATAATCAGCATATAACTGCGTTAATTTCCACGTTCTCAGACGTGACGGCTGTCTCGTGCGTGGTCCTGAGTGGTATGGGCCTGGATCGCATAACAAGAACTGCCCAGATAATTTGACTTCACTGCGCGTGGAAGGGTGTTACCATGACGTGTCGGTGGCGAGGGGAGATGATCCTCATTGTAGAGAGTTCGCTTTCTACTTTTCGAGGATCTCTTTTCTCTCTGTCGAACACTTCAACTGGCCACGCGGGGAAAAGTCCTTAATCGGGCAAATCGAGTCAGTTGTCCGGCTCTGAACGCGTCGAGATAACGCGGTTATCGCGGAAATAATCGGGCGTTAATTCGCGTTTCGGGATCGTCGCGTAAATTGTCGTTCTTTTTTAATAATTAGCATATAACTGCGTTAATTTCCACGTTCTCAGACGTGACGGCTGTCTCGTGCGTGGTCCTGAGTGGTATGGGCCTGGATCGCATAACAAGAACTGCCCAGATAATTGACTTAACTGTGCGTGGAAGGGTGCTACCATGACGTGTCGGTGGCGAGGGGAGATGATCCTCATTGTAGAGAGCTCGCTTTCTACTTTTCGAGGATCTCTCTTCTCTCTGTCGAACACTATTCAACTGGCCACGCGGGGCTAAGTCCTTAATTGGGCAAATCGAGTCAGTTGTCCGGCTCTGAACGCGTCGAGATAACGCGGTTATCGCGGGCGATTGTTCCACGAACAAACTCGTTACGTAACGTTTTCGGGAGTGACGTATTAAATATTGCGCGATTATAATAGTTATCCGCCTATACGTGTGATGCCGGTGGATTTGTGTCGAGCATCGAGGGAGCTAACAACCCGAGAGGACAGCCTGAGAGGAGAAGGAGGTCTGGGAGAGGCATCGGGCACCAGCGGAACAACTTTGCGGTAAATATTATTTATTTGTGTAAAAGCAACTTTTTTTTTGTTTATTCTTGAATCACTTTATTTCACAATAATTTAGAAATAATAATTAGAAAGAAAGTGGTAATTTGAAGTTACATAAAAGCTCATTATTGTAAAAAGATCATTTTAGGAAAATAATTATTTAAATGAATATCTAATTGAATGATAAATAAAAGGTTTAATGCTATAGGAATTATGTTTCAAAACATTAGGTTTTTTGAACACCATTTTAATATGAATTTTATGTTTGTATATTACAGATACAACGTAGCTACGTGGCAGATGTAATTCCGCTGTTGCGCATCGGGGTCGGTGAGTGATAAATTAATATGTTTGTTGAGGTAATTGATAACTGGATTTTACCAGTTGAAATAATAATATGACGTTAGATCCCATATATATTTATTGCTATAAAGTAGAAGATTTCTTTTTAGTTAATTATCTATAGGTAATTATTTTAGAATTGAACAGTTTTACATCATTTGAAAATAATTTTAAAATAACATATTATGCAAAAAATAATTTTAATAATTAGCTCAATACAAAGAGATATTTTTATCAATTTTAATTGTGTGAAAAATTTATTATTTTTTCCGGATCTTGCGTCATTCATTTGAATTTTTCATCTCTGCATGCTTTTGAGATGAGATTTAGTAATGAATCGTTCGAATCGATGAATACACGTATATGGGCCTTAGATTCTATCAAATGGCGCGTCTAGTATTTTTCGCTTATTTAGTTTTAAATTATAAATAATAGTTTTAAATTAAAGTTTGTTTATATTATAAAGTTAGTATTTAAAATAATATAAAGTTTAATATAAAGTTCATAGTCATAATCGAATCTCTTGTCGACATAAAGATTTTTTTTAAATTCGTTTTTTATTGGATATATATTTTAATTATTGCATATATATATCTTAATTGCTACGAATAAACGCGCGCAAAGACTAAATGTGAAATTAATTCATGTTCTAAAGAAATTATTATTGTTATGGTTAATTTTTAATTTTGTATTTAATTAATTTAATTAATATAATGGCCTTTTCGCGACGTGTTCGTGTTTCGCGGATCATTACAAAAGCGTAAATTCTTACGCTTATTGCCGGCGATGATTAGCCGGTAGCAGAAGGATTATTTCTTCTTGTTATCGATCTCTGGCTATATGAGCCATGATGATACGGCCAGGTATTACAAAAGGTGAGTCCACTCTGGCCGGAAGAAAGAAGACGAAGAGGATTAAGGTAGGTTGATGTACCACACCAATCAAGTACAAAAAATACAAATAATGGTAAGCCTATATAAGGTTATTTTGTATATGTGCCATTGCACGTAATCAGAGACGGAAAGGTACCGTCTCAAATCTCTATTTTGCGTAAATTAAACTCTCAATAAAACTCTTAAACGGTTCCAATTTAAAACTATATAAGTTCGCGCGCGCTTTTCTGATTTCACGTAACCGCGATCGTAACTATAGGTATACCAGATAAAGACACGGGTAGGTAGGAATATTATGCGTAATGATAGGTAGGAATAGGTAGGAATATGTGTAAAAAATTGATAAAAAATCGGTAGGTAAGGATACGGGTAAAAACTAGATAAAAATCGGGTAGGTATAGGGATACGAATAGGTAGGAATGAGGAAGGGGTAATTCGATAATGAAAAAAATTAATGTGTTTTATAATTTTAAAAAATTTAAATTTATTTTTATGCACTTTCAGAAAAAAAATTCTAGATACAATACTATTAGGATCGAAATAAGGCCAATCATATTTAGTATTAAAAGAAGAATTATTTTAATCTTAAATAGAGGAAATCTTAAATCTAAAATAATTCTGAGAAAATTAGAGGGATAGCATCAAGATTATTTTATTTTAGATTTAAGAATTCCTCTATTTAAGATTAAAATATTTTTTCTAGAAGTCTAGATTTAAGAATTTTTCTATTTAAGATTAAAATATAATTGGCCCTATTTCGATCCTAATAGTATTGTATCTAGAATTCTTTTCTGAGAGTGTAGAAATACAGTAATATAAGGTTCAGAATTATGTACAAAACATTACATTCTGTTATATGAAATTGTAAAATGTAATTGTAGAAAAGTGTATGTTTAAATTGTGTAATCTGGATTATACAAAATCGAAACGCGTATATAACACAACATTTTCTAAATTAAAACATAATTAAATATTTTCTTTTTAAATTTCTTATTTTATCTTTCTTTAATAGCGTTCAAAGTTATCGTCAATTTTTATAATGTACTATAATAAGAATTTTTCAAATAAAAGTACAAAAATTTCATGCTAAGCTAGTGATTGAATGTTAACTTTCTTCTCGTGAAATTTGACATCTGCATTTTACTGAGTCACGATCAAATGTATCACAAATATTGTATTCTAGAAAATAGTTTCAAGATTCAGGAGCATTATCGTCAGGTACTTCAAAAGTCGCAAAATTGCTTAGTCCTAAATTTAGGAAATTAATTTAGTACTAAATTAATTTCTTAAATTCTTTTTAGTTCTAAATTAATTTCTTACATTTCTTTTCGCGGTAAATATTTGTGAAAGGCCATTGCGAACATCGCGTTTTTTTTTCACGTTTGTAGTTGGGATTGCTGTCTCGGCGATGGGCTTTATCGCTGTCCCTCACGTCAAGTGAACGCGAACGAATCTGTGGTTCGTATACCGGCGTAGAGTCGGAATGATCTTTGTCGTGATGAGTAACTTCTCGTCGATTTCCGAAGGAACTATCTGCAACTAGTTCGGCGTCTCATTGAAAATTGGGGGCTATCGTTGCAGGAGCGAAATTAATCTCAGATTTTCTTAGTGGTTTCCGAAAGCAGTAGTTTAGGCAATGAGTCCATGACGACCACC
>JASTWP010003478.1:0-23248 GCA_030770255.1 Temnothorax ravouxi
ATTATACCTTTTTTTGGTACATTCTTATTTTTTTCACTAGTATGTGAAGACTTAATGTTGATTGACAGTTTTTCTGAATTATATTTATTATCCTTATTATAAAGAAAATTTTCTTCAAATAAAGTCTTTATACTTGCTATCTCACTTTGCTCGTTTAATCCAATAAAAATAGGTTTATGGTCCGAGAAAAAAGTTTCGTATACTCCAGCAGTGTAATTAAGTATTCGATTAGATATAAATATTACATCGATTTGCGTATTAAAATTTGTAGTTGAAACGTGTGTTGAAAGGGCACGTTTAAAATTTAATTTTTCTAAATGTTTTTCTAAAAATCCTCCATCATTATACGAATCGTAGTTAAAATCACCTATTACAATCTTTTCATTACCTACTGATTTGCTCAAAATATTATTTAATTCATAGGTAAATGCTGTATTAGTTACTGATGGTGACTTATAACCTGTAATGATTTGTACTTCATTTACAGTTAGAAGTATTAAATCAATATGTCGATGTTGTCCATTTATTGTTTCATCTTTTTGTATATGTCCATTAATATTTCCGTTTAGTTCTTTTTTTATAAAACATATTATTCCTCTTGTTGATCGTTTGTCATAATTATCTGAACGAAAAATAATATTAAATCCTTCTAATGTAAAATTATCTTTTGCTATTGTTTGTGTTTCTGAAAAAATTAAGTGTTGTGCCGCGCCTTGGATCGGGGATCGAGACCGGCACAGGGTTCTTGAGATCCGCCGGATAGGAGGAAGAGAGGACACTTATTGGATTTTGCAGTCGAGTTGAATAAACAAATAACTTTATTATCACACTCGTTGACTTTCGCTACCCTGACTTGCGGGTTACAATATGTTAACGATACGTCGACTCGCGGTACGCGCTCGGTTCTTAGACTGCCCGCCGTTCCTTGGAAGGGCGGGCGTTTTATCGCCTCCGTGTTGCTGACTTAGCAGTCAGCGCTTTTGATTTTAGGATCGGAGGCCTAGCGATCGGAATGCCCATATATGGTCATAACCGCGACTCGTGCTGGCCTTCGTGTCAGCGGTCCTCGTCGCTAGGGTCGAGTTTCTTACCGGCGGCGACTCGTAGTTGCTAAGTGCATTAATTAATATATAATACGTTGTGCGCTCACAACATCCCTCCCCCCGTGGAAAAAGAAAAACTGAGGTTTACGAAGTTTTTCGTTATTTATTTGTTTGTGTTTTTCTTTTTCTTGAGAGGTTACAATCTAAGTTTCTTATTTATTAATATGTATATTATGGTTTCCCTCTTTAAATTTTTAATGATTCCCTTTTTTCTTTATTACATAAATGATTACAATGATGCTTACTACGACTACTATTATGGTCGCGGAACTTACAGGATATACGATATTCTTATTTGCGAAAACGCTGGGTTGGTTATTTTCTATTTCTTTTTTAATTTCACCTAGACTTAAACTTAATTTTATTAATTCCGATGGGTCTTTGATTAATGGTTCTAACTTTATTTCTTTTTCGGAATCTACTTTGTTGTCTACCGTTATACCTTTTTGCATGGTATCAGTTATGTTGAATTCCGGCAAATACATTTGTATATATTTAGTATAAATTCGGTTTTTTGTTTCTAAAATTATGTCTGGTGTAGTTAGTTTACAATTGTCGCGTAATGTTATTTTTCCGGTTTTTTCGATTTTAATTTTATTTTCTGGCATTTCATTACATTGAATTATTATTTCCGATATTTTTGGAGTGGAGTACAACCATGTTTGTGGTTCGGTTAATGTTATCCAAAATGTTACGTTAGAAATGATGTGGCGTTGTTTACGGTTTTCTGTGAATCTCGGCGCCTTTACATAAAGCTGCACCTCGCTTGGTGCATTCGCAGTTACAAAGTACACGGGGAAAATTTGATCGCATATAAATTTAGTAGTTTCTCGCGTACATTTATTTAAATCGCTTTCTTCTAATTCTACGATTATATTCTCTAATGGGAGCACGCGTGTAAGTAAAATGTTATCTGTTATATATGTTAAATGGTTTAGGGCGTGGTACTCCCCGTCATGATTAAGTGTAAGTTTCGTTCATTTCTATTCCTGTGTTATCCTTATGCTATGTTTTTTCTTATTTGCATCTCTAATTTTCGATAAAGGCTTTTAACCGGTTGGCGTGGACGCGTAACGTTTTTCGTTTAATTTTAATTGTGTAGTTTACGTCGTTGTGTTTTTCGATAATTACGTACGGTCCAATCCATTGGGACTCGAGTTTCTTTGATCGTCCGCGTCGTACTGTCTCGTCATGTAACAGTACCTTGTCGCCTACTCTAAATGTTTCTTTATGCGTCCTTTTGTCGAATTGTCGTTTCGCCTTGCTTAATTTTCTGCTGGCGTAGATGTTCGGTTGAACTTGGCCTTCTGGTCCCTGAGAATGTACGACTCCGGTGACGAAATCTGGTGCGTGCGTCGCCGCGTTCAGCTTATCTTCTTTTAGATAAAATACATTGCAAATTTTTTCTAATGCTTTTCGCTCTTTGCTATTTAAATGATTCAGTTTGCAATTGCGCGTATAATTTCTTGACTTGCGCTGAAATGGATTCGCGTTTTTTCGGTCGCGTGTAACGTGAGTACGTCAGTGGTGTCACTTACCGGTTTCTCTTTTAGAGCTACGCGCGGTATGGGTGTCTCTACTAATTTTTTCCGCGCCGTTGGACATGCTTATCGGGTATTCGAAATCTGTCGGCTCCATCAAACAGTGTCCGATGAATACTCTTGGTGTAGGTTCTTTACCTTTTTCGATACCTACTCTGCTGCAGGGTGGTGAGGTTATCTTCTTATATGGTCGGAGTTTAAATGTAACTCTTCCGATGTGTACCTGCTTTGTGGCGTGTGAGATAGCGGCTTTGCGCTTTGTGAGGAAATCATTCCCCAGTATTCCCTCATGATCGATCGGGAAATCATCCTCTACCACGTACATGGTATGGCGTACTTTCTGGTTTCCGAGATCTATGGTTGCTTTTATTTTTCCGAGCGTGTGGATCTTGTGTCCCGTCACTCCGGTCAAAGTCAGACGTTTTTCTTGCACCATAGTGTTGCCTTTTAAATTTCCTACTTTGATTAGCGTCAGGATCGCTCCTGAGTCTAATAGGAAATTCGTCTTGCCTTTCTTGGCCTCTTGAATCGGCAGTGTTATCAGGTTTAAGGTGTGCATGTTATGCTTTCCCGTTATCTGCGACATTTGATACTCCTCGGCGGCTCGTGCCTTATTCTTCTTGGGTCTCTCGTCTTCTTCACTGCCGCTGCTGGAGGAAGATTCATCGCTCGTTTCTCGCGATTTCTTTTTTCTTACCTTTAAACCATTTACTGGCGCCTTTTTGGGGGCGTCCGTTTTCGATCGGCTTGATCGTTCCGTGTTGGGTCGTCCGTTCAGCGACCAACACTCTTCTCGCTTATGTCCGATCTTTCTGCAATAGGTGCACTCGATCGTATTTATCCCGCCGGGCTTGTCCGCTCTCGGCAGCGCGAATTTATTTGCTTGTCGGCTCGTACGGCAGTCTCGCCCGTAATGGCCTGTTTCTCCACATTTGTGGCACTGTATCGCCTCATTCCCCGGATATCGCGCGTTTTCCGTGTTAAAGTTAGTATGGCGTATTTTTTGTCCATTCCGCGGGGAGGGGTCCTTTACTTTTTCCTCGGCGCTGGCGCCGGTTATTGCTTCCTGCAACGTTCGGTATCGCTGCGCTCTGACTATCATTTTAATGTCCTCGTGCAACCCTATTTGAAAATTATGCAGTGCTTGCATCTTAATGCTGTCGAGGAATCGCTTTCTGCTGCTCTTGCGAGTGCCCTTGGCCTTCCTCCATGGCCTCGTACAATTCTCGCGCTAGCTTTTCGACTCGGCGCCCGAATTCTTGAGCGCTTTCTCCCGGTTTTTGTTTCAGGGAGTTAAATTCTAGCTGCAGATGGGTCATGCCGCGCTTTCCAAGATATTCCGTTTCCAGCTCGCGTTTTAACTGCTCGAAATCGCGAATATCGCGCGTGTCGAAATTCCGTCATGGCCTTTCCCTTGAACTTCGTACATAATATGGCCTCTAGAAGCATCGATTCGTCCGCGGGGTGAATATTTTTCATCGCGTAGGTACTCGCGCTTATAAATTCGCGGACGCGCTCCCGGGATTCGCCGTTTATCTCGGGAATCATGTTGCGGGCTTCTTTAAGCTGAGGAACCCGATATGGTGTCCCGGTTGGTTTCGAACGTCGTCATTCGTTCGCCCGTAGGTAACGTCCAGAGGTCCTTGGCTACGTACGCGGCGACCTATTTCGCTAGGACGATCGTAAATTGTGGCCTCTACCCTGCTTACGCGGTCCTGTACATCGCGTACTGCGCGAAGGAGTTCGACAGAACGGTCGAATTCCGCTGGCCTCTGCACGGTTTAAGCGGTCCTGCATGTCGCGCATCATGTTCAGTATGTCGGTGATCACGGCGTCCCTGTGCTTTCGCGTGTGTCGGCTCGGGGGCTCGATTTTGGTCGATGTCGGACGGTCGCCCGTTAACCGAGGGTCGGAGTCGCGCTATTTCCGCGTTGACCTGCTCGGGTGTCCTCGGCATATTGTGAGTCTCGTCGCGGGGTATATTGTCTTGAGTCGCTCTTCCTTGCTGGCTCATAATGTCTTCCGCGGACTCTTCGTCTCGTGAATCAAGGACTACTGCTGTAGTTAGTGTCGCTGTCCCAGTGTAACCACCACGCGTCACTGTCTGTGGCGTCTGAATGTGCGTTTGCTTGTGTCGGGGTCAGTCTACCGTCGCCGTTATTATTTTCGCGCGTTAAACTTGCGTCTACTTCGTCGAACGAAAATTCGCGCTCTATTACAACGTTCGGGTGCAATTCTAGTATTGGCGAGTCATCGTCTGACAATCGCGAGTCTAAATTTTGTCGCACGCGGTCTAACGCTTCGCTAATGGTACGTCTATTTACGCGTACGGGGCTTCGCGAGCTATATTCAATCGCGCGCAGCGCTGGCTCGCTGTGTAAAAATGACGCGTTTTTGACGGGGCGGAATGGGGTGATTTCGCCGTCTGACATTAAGTGTTGCTATCGGCGTACACGATCCGTATCGCATCGCTCGCGAAGTTTTACATTCGGCGCTCGCAATATCGAATTGTAACGGACTTACATTAACGCTGTATATCGCATCTTGTCCGCTTTCGCTGAGTCGTTGTCCTGCTGGGCCGCTTCGCTGCCTCGTTTCGTCGCTGCTTTGCTGCGTCCCTGCGTCGCTGCTTCGCTGCTTGGGCTGGCGAGTCCGTGCGGTAGGTCGGGGCCTTCTCCGGTGTCGCTGATAACACTCGGCGGCTGCTACCGTGGCTTCTCTCGCTCTAGATCTGGCTGGCTGTTCCTCTCTGGGATGCTCTACTGCCTTTTGATGATCCGCTCCTTTTTTGCAGGATGTCCTCTCGCTCGGTTAGCAGATCCCACCGCTGCCACCAATTGTTGTGCCGCGCCTTGGATCGGGGATCGAGACCGGCACAGGGTTCTTGAGATCCGCCGGATAGGAGGATGAGAGGACACTTATTGGATTTTGCAGTCGAGTTGAATAAACAAATAACTTTATTATCACACTCGTTGACTTTCGCTACCCTGACTTGCGGGTTACAATATGTTAACGATACGTCGACTCGCGGTACGCGCTCGGTTCTTAGACTGCCCGCCGTTCCTTGGAAGGGCGGGCGTTTTATCGCCTCCGTGTTGCTGACTTAGCAGTCAGCGCTTTTGATTTTAGGATCGGAGGCCTAGCGATCGGAATGCGATCGGAATGACCATATATGGTCATAACCGCGACTCGTGCTGGCCTTCGTGTCAGCGGTCCTCGTCGCTAGGGTCGAGTTTCTTACCGGCGGCGACTCGTAGTTGCTAAGTGCATTAATTAATATATAATACGTTGTGCGCTCACAACATAAGAGGTCAGCTTGTTTATACCATTTATCACAATTTATATTAGTAATATTTTTATTCAAAGATCGTACGTTCTGGTATATAATTTTTATTATATTTCCCTTTGTAACTTTTGAGTACGCTAATTCAAGAATTTTTTCTTATTTAAGTCTTTTTATTTACAATTCCAAAGAATTTTCTGGGAATGGTTTTTTTTGGAGGTATAAAACGACCCAAAATGTACAAATTTGATATTTTAGTTACTCTACTTAGTGCTACATACAACATTGATCTCGTCATACGATAATTATTTCTTAGATCGATGCATACTTTCTCATAAGTTTGGCCTTGGCTTTTATGAATTGTTAAAGCTTCAGCAGGTGTAATTGGGAACTGTTCTCTTATAATTTGGTACCCCATTCTATCATTAACATTCAATATGACAGAAATTCGTGATAAAGGAACTAAACACATTTCCATACAATTTTCACTCATATATTTTACGTATGGTCGTCTTTGCTCAACACCAACCTTATCATTATGAAAATCTAACCATATTTTAACTGGTTCTACGGTACCTGGTTTAAATGTTATATACTTCAAAATTCCACAGGCTCCATTAACTAGGCCATCTGCAGTATCTACATTATTGGTTATCATATAGTTGATTCCAATTTTTAATGTAATTTTAGAATCTAAACCACTGCATTCTGTTCTTTTTTATTTTTTAATGATGTTAGCAGTTTATTTCTCGTTTTACTATTTACTTTTCCTAAAATTGAGTCTATTGCTTTAAATTCATAAGCGATTCCATCTTTTAAATCTATTTTCAATTTATTATAAATATCCACCGAACGATTGTCAGCATATAACCTTATGGCGTCTATAGGGATGTTATTTTCTGTTGTTTCTCTTGATCTTATTAGATCAATATTGTTTTCAGACATTGTTCCTCTTGCAAGATTGTTAAGTGCTTTAATAAAATTTTTATCTTCTTTTTGTCTCATTATTTCCGTTAATTCAAATAATTCAAATTCGCTCCATAATAAATTTTCTGAAAAAACGCTTAACATGCTTGATTTAGGTGGGAGATATATCGAAGTATCCATAACCGGTGGTAATTGATAAAGATCTCCTACCATCAAAACAGAAACCCCACCAAAGCTTCTGTCTCGACCCATTATTTGTCTTAATCGTGTATCAATTCGACTAAACATCGTACTACCCACCATCGATATTTCGTCTGTACTTAATAATTTTAATCCAATTAAATTCTCTCGTATAGTGTTTAAAACATACGGTTAATCAGTCAGTTCGAAATGTGCGGTTCGCCGAAGTCGGTTCGTAGGCGAGTACACTATTGCCATTGTGTGGCTCGAGTCGATGCGGAGATGGTTTTATGAACGCACCTAGAGGGCGGTATCTAAGGGAGTAGACATCGGTAAGTCACGCGGTAGCAGCACCGTGCTTGACGACGAGGATCGCGCATGCGTTACGCGTACACAACGAAGACGAAGCCGGAAACGAAGCGATCGTTCGTTATTCTTCAACGAGCGGTCCAAGGTGACGAACGTGGCGAGTCACACGTTGTACAAAACTCCGAGAACATTCTCTGGACCACAGCGAGACGATTGCGATTGACAGGGTGCAATCAGGAAGGCGTCCACAGACGGCGGAAGGAAGGAAAGACGGACTACCAGGGATACCACGGCACTCTGTTATTATATACCGGCAAACGGCCATTACTCTCATCGTCACGCCGACATAGACGAGACGAGCGAAGGCGGCCATTTTGGGCATAAGGCCTTTGCGCTCATAAGGAAGGGCAGAAAAGCTCTTTCCTTATCCCATTACTAGATCGAAAGGATCTACGGCCGGCTACTATGCCGATGAGAGTCCTATCAAAGGACCACTCCAAGGTAAGCTCAGAATCCTGTGGAAAGATCTGCTTTACGCTTGACATGGTCAAGTGGAGATTGCGGATGCACGCATTCGTATACTGTAGTGATCTTTTCCTTACAGGATTCTACCACGTAGATCACTGCCTTGGATCGTTATTTGAGTGGCCAATTTCTCTATAGTCTGACGTCAGATTTACTTTGTTGTGATTTGGTGGTTGCAACCCAATCCAGATACTTAAGTATCTTATTTATATTAATTTCTTTAAACGGATCCGTCTTATGTGCACATTAACATTAATTCGAGTTATCAAATTCTCAGTTTATAATCACGCTTGCTGCCGGTCGTTTGTAAGACTGTTTCTTGTAAATATCTTTATACATTGCCGATAGATTAACTTGGCGAACTGTACATTTCTGAGATCACTGCGCTTACGATTACAGTTAATATTCATTCTCAGTGCGATAAAAATTCATATATCTAACGAGCACTGATAATCTCGATTCATTTGAAAACTGACTAATTTCTGATTTACTCGTTAATAATTTGGCTACTCTTATCATATATGCGTATTTATATTTAAGTGGAATTGATTTACGAAGATACGTGGAATAAATAAATTAAGAGCTTATTTCAGAGAAATTGCAAGGAAATCAAGAAAGATATTGTTCTTACGTAAAACATACAAAGAGAACTAAGTGAATGAAAGCTCCTTAAGAATCGGTCAAAGGTTGATAATTATCATAATTTTACTTACTTAACTTAAATCGTAGAGGTATCATATTCCACGTTTCTTCCTACGAATGTATAAACACTTTATTTTCTATTGCAATTTGGATTATTTCATGTGATTATTTGATATGTTTACTTGTTTGATCCTTTCTGTGAATTAGTTTACTTAATGTAAATCATAACTTCGTTCAAGTAAATTCTAATTTGTCTAACGTTAATTTTTAACTGTTCATATCTTTTGAAATAAATGGAATAAAGAGTTTGCTGAGTTATTTCTTTGAATTGATTGCTCTATGTGAGACTTCTTTATTGATTTCGAATTATAAAGACTAATTTATTCACAGATTGGATGATATATATATTATGCCATGTATTTTCTGACATTTCGCTATGTTTATGAATTGATATTGTGAATTTATCCATAAAATATATCGATTCTAAGTTCGAGTTAGCGTGTCTCTTTCTCAGCCTTCGTACTAGATCACGGTTTATGCGAGCCGTGTGCAAACATATAGTATTAGCCATATCTTCTGACAATTCTGGCATTTGTCCTCCGTATTGTGTTACTGGCAAAACAAAAGCTGTGTGTAACGTTGATCCACCTATTAAAAATGCTGCTTTGCCAAAGGGTGCACATAATAATACTTTTTCTTACTACCCTGGTCGAAAGTACGTACTTTCTTCCCCGATTTCACGGCAGAAAGTTAACCTTTTATGCATTGGTTAAGCTATACGCGCGCCATCTACAATAGCGGGAGTAAAAACTTAGACTGCGTTCGGAAACGCCACCCGAGTGCACACGAGTATGTTCCTTTCTCTTTCTATCTTAGAGAGTTAGAAGGAGAAGGGAGTATAGCCGTGTGTACCCGGGTGAAGTTTCCGAACGCAGCCTTAGTCGCATGCACTGGCACTCAACACACGAAACTCTGAGTACAATACTACCGTGCGAGACAAACTCGGTTACTACAGTAAAGCTCCTGTAAATATCCCTTCCTCTGTAGCTCTTCATGTAAGAGTCACATTTCTCAGATTTGGTTGTATTGGTGTATTGGTGTACCCAAGACTTTTGCTATACTTTCGCTCGTATAACCTCAAAGTTAATTAACTAATGTTTATTATTGAATACTATTTAAAAAGTGACAGTGACTGAAGTGAAATAAAAATAAAAAAAATAGTCATGTCTTAATATATATACTATTTCTTTTGTTAAGTGTATTTATACCTTTATTTATAGATGTCTTGATGCCTGCCCCCCCGACCAGCGGCACTCGCTTCGCTCGTGCCGCAAATGTCGGGGGCAGGCATCAATGTCTTATTAATATATACATATCATTGTTCCGTACTTTCGACCGGGTAGCAAGAAAAATAGTATACACCACACGGGCCGAAAGTGTGAGAGCCCTGAACTGCGCGCCATCATGCCCTCGGCTTCGCCTCGGGCATTATGGCGCGCGGTGCAGGAATCTCACACTTTCTGCCCTTGTAGTGTAATATACTATTACTTTATTATTATTTTCACCAGGCATATCATCAAAGTAATTCAGCAATACCTGATAAATCGCATTAATCACAGTGCTTTTTCCCACACCAGCAGATCCGCTTAAAAATAGTCTAATTGGTAACTTTCCAATCTTGAAACAATGTAAAACATGCATTGTAATTTCTCGTTGTTTATCATTTAATTCGCGAAGTATATTCATCATTTCTTCTTTTGTAACTTTAGATGGACTACTTATTTTCCTTTTATTTTTATTTAAGCCATTTGCAATACCAGTTTGAGTAAATATATCTACCTCTTGCTCCTTTTCTACATTTGTTTTTCTAAAAGATTCTACTTCTTCATCTTCAATATCTTGCTGATCTTTTTGTGCTTGATCTAATGCATCGTTAATTTCTGCATCACCTATAATTGAGTATTTCTTTCTATTCTCTTCTATTCTTTGAATATTTTCTATGTAAATTCGCTCACAATCTTGTGTCTCCACATCGTTTAATTCATTTTTCCATGGTAAAAATAATAAAACCTGTTCTCTGAAATAATTATATCGATCTTGTTGCAATTTATATCGATTAAATCTAATAATTTTCAATTTATTTCGTTGTTTAATTTCACCGTTCTCACTATAAGTCATCATCGCTATCACTTTTCATTTTTATAATTTTTATGTTCTAAGTTCGCCGCAAAATCTGCAAGACAAATCTCAGGATATTTAGAATAATTTCGATTTCTCGTACTTTTCGATAATGTTTTTGTAATAGATATCCGATTGAATTCTCGCTAATTTTTTTTAAATGTTTTTGGTTTTTCAACATTCGTACACGCTCTTTTTGCGGAGAAGTGTTAATATAAATAACAGCTCTACTACACAATGAAAGTGGTAGACCGAGAACGTGATAAACTGCTTCTTGTGCAGACATAGTATTACCGTTTATGAAAATGTTAGCAATCTTTCTAAACTTTCGTCTAATATCTAAATTTCCATTTTCCAAATCTTTTGATGCCTCTCTTAATAATCGTGATAGGCCTGCATCGACTTTTGTAACATAATTAATCATATACGAAGCACAACTATATGGATCTAATACAAATTGTATATCCATATTTGATTCGAGAAGTGTCAATATTATTTTGTTGTACGCATTAATTGCAACTTCGTTGCTTTGTCTTTTTAAGAAAATCTTAGTTCTTGATAAAGTGCTTCTGATTGCATGAATGTAATCTCTCTCCTCAGTCATTTCTAAACGTTCCAACATTTCCTCGAAAGAAATTAGTATATATTTTTTTTTAAATTCTTGCATCATCTCTTTAATTTTTTTTACATTTGATTTGTAATTTTATTCTTCTCCTTTTCTTCTAAGGGTGTTAAGAATCAACGTATTTTTCATAACAAACATCGGAAAGTTAAACCTACACAAATATTTATTTCTTCTACCTTTGTAACATGTCGGCTTATGTCGATGTATCTGCAAACGTATTAATGGATTTTTATCGTCAGTAGTGACAAGTAATAATTTTATTAATCCACTTTATTAACTTTTCATTTTCGTCATCATTTTCTTCATTATAAATTGGAGCATTTTTGCAATATAAAGATTATGCGTATGAACTGATCCTCTAGCTTGGAATTCTCTCCTCTGAAAGTAATCAACAACGTAATTTTCTCCAAATGGACCATGTTCATTTTGCAATATCGTCATAATCTGATTGAATCTTTCTTCTATATATCGTACACACGTTACCGGATCTTCTCTGATCAACTTAGTTTTCTCTGCCATATCCAAATTTATAGCATCATGAATGCTGATGTTTATATTTTCTTGTAATTTGTATAAAATTTTTAATAAATCAGGATTTTTGTGTTCACATGCAGAAAAGGTAATAAACAATGTTGGAACTCCACATTGTCTAATCATGCCAAGTAAATGCTTCTTCTTGCTTTCCCAATATGATGGTGACGACCTCACTTGTTTCAAAAATCTATATCCATCGTCATGACGGATAGAATCATTTAAAAAATTCTGATCTTTAATTTTTTTAGCAGTTAAGTTTTCATTTCTCTTCACTCTCCTTAAGCAAATATTTAAATTTGACATTACTGATCTTTCCAATTTTTGTTTAGCCATAAATAAAATCCTTGTAGGTTGACACGATCTTCTGTCTCTATGTCTGACTTCAAATTTAATTCTTTCAGAGTATGACAATTTATTTTTTTTATCCAAAATTTCTCCTCCATAAATTTTTGGAAAGCATAATTCATCAATATTTTCCGTTAAATGCCAAGGTACTGGAAATTTGTTTTGTCCCGGTGCTATAATTGCTATATTTTCAGATATTTCTTTATTCCTATCTATAATGAGAACTTCGTCAATTGGTTCGAAAGAAACCGATTCTTCAGAATCTGAATTATCGTTGTGTTCTTCTAAATTTAATCGATTTATTGTATTCGTGCAACTATGGCACTTATCATTATTATCTACAATAAAATCCAACTCTGCATTAAAATTTTTGTTATATTTTTTAAAGAATTTCATCGTCAATTTTTATATTGTTTTTTATATACAAAGGAGTATGTCGTAAATATTCCAAAGCTTCACAAATTTTAGCTGGTTTTATGGTTTCATACATATAATCAGACTTGTGTTCCAGGTTCCTTTTTAGCTTTATTTGTATAGTCGACATTTCGTCAAAACTTCTAGGTAAAATATTTATCATCTCATTGATTTCAACCGGAATATTAACAATACTTCCTTTTAATGATAATTGTGGGTTAATAGCAAACGGTTGTAATGCTTTTATTTGCATGAATGGTATATATGGTGATACCATTCTTTCTTCAACCGCTGTCAAATCTGTTACGACCTTTGGCACATTATTGAACCTTAAATCTTCAGTTTGCTGTTGTTTTTGGAAGCTGTCCTAATGTGATATATCTTTTACAAGTCTTACAAATATATTCCGATGAGTTATTGATAATTTTATTAATGAATTCGTCAATATCCATCCTTGTGCCAATCAACTTATTTCGTATTTTGGTAATACTAAAATGCTCTACAGATTTAAAAAAAAAATAAATTTTCACAACACACACATACTATATCTGGTCCAAATTTTCTGTTTTTTTTAAATTTCATTATCAATACATTATTATAATATTCAGTATCTTTAATGCCACTATTTATTTTGTTCCGAACAGAATTACTGTAGTTTTCTCTATGTTTGAAAAAATCATCTAATCTTAACAATCTTTTACGTTTAATATCAAAAATTCTTTCATTTGCGTTGTAGTTAAGATCTTCCCGTAACGTGCGCAAAACTTGTATTCTATCTCTATTTTTTACTTGTTCATTTATCTGGTAACTTGTATCTTTTCTTTTAACTTTTATTCTTTCTACATTTTTCTCCTTTTCCGATTCTTTATATAATTGTTCTTTTCTAATGACTTTTATTCTTTCTACATTTTTCTCCTTCTCTAATTCTTTATATAATTGATCTTTTCGAATGACTTTCATTCTTTGTAAATTTTTGTCTCTCTCTGCTTCTTTAAACACTTGATTTTGACGTTTATTTATTATTCTTTGCTGATTCCAGTCTCTTTCTTTCTTTTTATACATAAGTTCTTGACGTATTTGCGTCATGCGTTGTCTGTTTTTTTGTTTTTTGGCTTCCTTGTATAACGAAGGATCTATTCGTATTCTTTTTACGCATTCTACTGCTTTTTCTCTTTCTTTACTTTGTGTTGTATATTTTCTTTTATCATATTTTCAATTTTATTATTCTTTATATCACTGTCATTTGTTATTTTTTTATTAATAACATTTTGCGTATCGTCTTTATCAGTCGAAAAACAATCATATGCACGTTTACGTTTTATGTTTTTCTTTTGTTCTTTTTCTTTATTAGCATCGTAATTTACGCATCAAAAGTTTATTGTCATTATTTTTTAAATTTACACTTTTTTTCTTTAATTTTGGCATTTTAATAGTTAAAAGTTTGTTTTTTCTTAAAATCTACCAAATATTATTTTTTTCTTATACCAGCTTGCCTTTTCACTCTTTTTTTGGTTTCCTTTATTTTTAGTTCTATAGCGATTTTTTTATATGTTTCGGAGGGTCAGTTTAAAAATATCAACCCTAGAGAAAAAAGTAGCCTTCTAATGGCGCAATGCAGCCGATTTTTATAGGCGCAGAGCAGCCATCTAAAGGCGCAAAGCAGCCGATTTTTATAGGCGCAAAGCAGCCTTTTAAGGGCGCAAAGCAGCCGATTTTTACAGGCGCAAAGCAGCCGATTTTTATAGGCGCAGACCAGCCTTTTAAAGGGCGCAAAGTAGCCGATTTTTACAGGCGCAAGCAGCCTTCTAAGGGCGCAAAGCAGCCGATTTTTATATGCGCAGAGCAGCTTTCTATGGGCGCAAAGCAGCCAATTTTTATAGGCACAAAGCAGCCCTTCCAATATATTTAAAAGTAAATGAAATAGAAAAATAGAGGGAAAGCGAAAGAAAGAAATATTACAGAGAAAAGTACAATAGAAAAGTATAGAGAAAAGTAACAAAGTTTCAATATATTCTAAAAGTAAGTGAAATAGAAAGAGAGAGGGAAAGAGAAAGAAAGAAATATTACAGAGAAAAGTACAAAGAGAAGTACAGATAGAAGTACAGAGGAAAGTATAGAGAGAAGTACAAAGAGAGAAGAAAACAGAGACTTACTTCTGCAGGTCACTATGAGAATAACCTAAAACAAATATATATCAAATTTTTTTTAATGCTAGGGTACTTAAAAGTACAAAAAAATGTAAAAAATTTAAGAATCTGTTTTTTGAATTGCTGTACGATGATTTTTAAGGGAATTATGAGCAATCAAATTCAAAATGTTTATTTCTTATTCAATCCGCGAGAATTCAATTTAAAAAAAAATTTTGCAAGGAAAACCAAGTTTTTACGTTAGGAAATTGAAAATTTTTGTAGGTTTTTTTTGTGCACGTGACAGGTCCACAAAGTGAGAGAAAGATTTTTTATTTTGTCAAACTCATAGTTTTTTAAATCGTTTAGTTAGAAATATTTGGCAGTGGTGTGAAGAAAGGCGAAAATCTGGATAGTCGCCTCTTATATACCTTCACAAGAGAATACAGACGCTGATAGGGAATCAAGAAGAACAAACATTGATACAGAGTGGGAATTGGCAAATTCTGCATTCGACAAAATCGTGAACAGATGGGGTTACCCAGAGATTGATTTATTTGCTTCAAGAAGTAACACCAAGATAAATAAATTTTGTTCTTGGAAAAGAGATCCAGAGGCATGGACCATTGATGCGTTTACACTGGACTGGAAAAATTTAGAATTCTATGCCTTTCCGCCCTTTTCCGTAATACTAAAAGTATTACAGAAAATAAGAAATGATAAGGCGTGTGGTATTTTAGTTGTACCAAACTGGCCCTCCCAGCCTTGGTATCCTGTATTTATGTCTATGCTTATAGATAAACCAGAAATTTTTTCACCATTACCTGATCTCTTATTATCTCCCTGCAGATCCTTGAAACACCCCCTGGCAAGTCATCTTTTCCCTGGTTGCAGGAAAATTATGCGGATAGCATACAGAAAGAAGAACCTGTCTGAAAATGCCATCAACATTTTGATTTCATCCTTAACAGATTCAACATTACGTCAATATAATTCTGGTTTAAAAAACTGGTGGAATTTTTGCAAAAAATTTAGATTGAATCCTTTCCAGGCGGGTATTGAAGCTGTGTTACAGTATTTATCTCAACGTTTTAACAATGGAGCCTCTTACGGTACTCTCAACACCGAGAGATCAGCAATATCACTCATCAGTCTCAATGATTCCTCGAACAATCTAATAATGACTCGTTTCTTTAAAGGTGTATTCAAATTACGACCTACAAAAGCGAAATATGATTTCGATTTGGGATATTGAAGTAGTTTTGAGATGGGCAGAAGAGTTAGAACCTCTCGAGACTCTTGATTTAAAACATTTGACTTACAAACTAGTAATTCTAATGGCATTGGCAACCGCACATAGAGTTCAGACTTTGGCGTTAATAAAAATCAACAATATTTCTATCTCACAAGAAGAAGTCCAGATAACAATAACTAAAGCAATTAAAACTTCGAAAGCAGGAGTGGATCAACCGAAGTTCTTTCTTCCTTTCTTCAAAGAGAGATCAAAGGCATGTGTGGCAAGAGCCATTATTCGTTATTTGGCAACAACCAAAGACTTGAGGAAAAGCGAGAAATAGTATATTGTGTTACAAGTGAGGAAAGTTGGCTATTGGTCACGAGCGCGGGTAGGCGCACGAGCCGAAGGCGAGTGCGCCTACCCGCGCTTGTGACCTATAGCCAATTTCCGTACGTGTAACACATACTATTTTGTATTACAAGTGCATGTAGGGATGGGGGTTAAGGGAGTGGAAATATGCGTATATTAGACGAGTGCGGGTAGACGCACGAGCCGAAGGCGAGTGCGTTTACCCGCACGAGCAGTCTTAAAGAAGGACTTGCGGGGGGTTATTTCTCCCAACGAGGGGGGGCGAAGCCCCCCCGAGTTGGCGTCATTTCTCCCAACGAGGGGGGGGGCGAAGCCCCCCCGAGTTGGGATAAATGACAGGGGGGGGTCGGGGGGGCGAAGCCCCCCCGAGTTTAGGCGCAGGCGGGGAGGGGGGCGCGGGGGGGAGGGGCGGAGCCCCTCCCCCCGCCTATGATAAAACAATGTTTATTACAGGTTACAGGAGCAAACATGATGTTAGGTTTTCGCCAGCTCGTAGCTCGAGGGAACGGTACCGGCACGTGCCGGGCTTCCCGACGATCCGCGTTTCGTTCCCGGAAGACGCGATCCCGACGACGGACGACTTATCGATCGTCCTGGCGTGCGAATCCGCGCGACACACGTGCACACACATACACACCCGCTACGCGACTCCTCGACGATTTCGGTATCGATCGTCCTGGCGCATGGCGTGCAAATCCGCGCGACACACGTGCACACACATACACACCCGCTACGCGACTCCTCGACGATTTCGGTATCGATCGTCCTGGCGTGCAAATCCGCGCGACACACGTGCACACACATACACACCCGCTACGCGACTCCTCGACGATTTCGGTATCGATCGTCCTGGCGTGCGAATCCGCGCGACACACGTGCACACACATACACACCCGCTACGCGACTCCTCGACGATTTCGGGTACACGAAAAATTTTACATTGAGTCGGTTCGGTTTCTGCGAGTGACATATGAGTAGCTGTTAGGTTAGGTGTGTGTTGGGAAGAGGCGAAGTGGCGGTATTTTCGGTAGTTGTTTTCTGTGTGCGCTGCGAGATGGCGTTGATACCCGTTAGCTATGGCTTGAACCCGTGCGCTATGAGTTTTAGAACACGGTTTTCCCGTTAACTATGACTTTGGATATGACGTGTGCAATATTTTGTAGGTGGATGTTGGCAAATTGTTACTTTCCGCACAGAAAACACACACGCAAAGTGCCACTTTGCATGCACGTGTAATACAAAATTTATTTATTACTGTAAATAAACCTCATCAGGCGGCAAACTCACAATCCGTCAGTAGATGGATAAAAGAGTGTCTTAGACAAGCTGGAATTGACACACGATTCACAGCTCACAGTACACGACACGCTGCGACTTCGGCAGCTGATTGAAAAGGAATAGATATAAATATAATACGTAAAATAGCCAGTTGGTCAGGACAGTCAGAGGTCTTCGCCAGATTCTATAAAAGACCGATTTCTTCTGATCGAGGTGTGCTTTGCTTCAACAGTTTTAGGAGATCGTTAAAATATATATGTTTTAACGATATTTATATTTCGCTTTTGTTTAATTTTTAATGAAGTTATTACTAAATTTTGCCTATTTTTAAAGAAAAATAGTTCTAGTTATTAATTTTAATGATTTAAATGTTCTATTAAAGATTTTTATACAAAACTTGAATTTTTTGGAAATATGAAAATGAGCAGATTATCTTTAATAAATAAAATGTAAATTGTAACACCTAATCAAATTTTATTCTATATAAACATTTCTTGAAATAAAAACAGAATAAAGTTTACTTTATTAGAAAACATTAAATGTACATGTATGAGTATATATCGATAATTCCTTCGCATAAACTGGATTTTGTCGGAACTTACGATAATTTACTCCGCGTAAACGAATGAATTATTGTTAGTTACTTCAGAAATAACACTTGCATAAACGTAGTATATAAATTTATATGAAATATATAAAACATAAGTACTATTAGTTAATTGTTTGAAATATATCTGCTCATTTTGTCATTTATCAGAAAATTCAAGTTTTGTAGTAGATTCTTTAATATAATGTTATAATCGTTCTCATTTATATGGTCAAATGTATAAAAATCTTTATTTTGACATTTCAATTGTTCCCATATCTAGCTAGAATTATAATAAGAACATAATCCTATATAATACATACCTTAAGGCACACAAACACGATTAATCACAAAAAATGTGCACATACACACATACACACATACGGACATTTTTTTTAGGCGATATTTCGACGTTTTACAACACTCTGAACATATTGGCATCAAAAACTCAAAAAACAATCTTTTCTTTGGTTTCTTCTACCCCTATTTCATATATAATTCACTTAAATTTGGTTGACTAGACCCAACTTTATACGCAATCAAAGGTTCATATACGAAATTCACGAAAACACGGTTAAAAGCCACAACAAGAAATCCTATTAAAAACATAAATATTTAATATTTTTTATAAATCTGAAAGTTAGAAGGCAGAGTAAATACTATAATTATATTAATGACTACGTTTATTGAATTAATCTCTTTTGATATATATATATATATATATATATATATTGTGACGTTGCAGTTTCGCTGCATCGTGGCAGCGCCCCGCCGCCGTCACAAGGCGCGGGATTTCGATAATTTCGCGCCCGAGGACGATGTACCGAGTCAGAGCGAGAGATCTCCAGGGGCATAATTGCGTTTCCGTACTCTAATCCTTTTTTTTTGTATTTTGTAAAATCGCGTGGCGCCTCACCGAGCTGAGACCGGAGTTCCTGAGGAGCGGACTATGAGTACAGTATCAGACGGGAGGAATCGAGCGACTTATCGATGGACGCGGACGGACCACGGCGAAACTCGCAAGCCGGCGGGCGCAGGGGAGCCCGGAAGGAAGCTCGCGCGGCACGTAATACGGCGACGGACGGACCCATAGAGGCAGGGCCCCGGGACTCCGGGGCGGAATGAACTTCGCCTGCCCTCCTCACCTGTAAAAGGGATTCCGGGATGGATAGCCACCATTCCCGGACAGAACGAGAAGTACGAGGACGTTAGCGTCTCGCCCGCTACCGGGAAGGATCCCGACGAAATTGCCGTGCACGCAAAGAGACTTGACGCGCCCTGCGGGAGCCAGGGTTGTCGGCCCTATGCAAGGATACGCCGCGAGCTTGCAGGCTCGCCCTCGATTGGTCCGCGCGATAGCACCGAGCGGCTGCGTACGCCCGGGGTGGGGCGCGCAATCGATTCCGCGATCGAGCGAAATTTCGGGAGCACTCGTAGATCGTCCTCGATAACCACCGCACGTCTGAGTACTTGTCGCGGCATTAATTGAACATTTTGACGATTTCTGGCACTTGTCTCGGCCTTGGAGTGACGGCGAGGAGCCTCGAGAGAGAAGGACCAACGGTGAGGTTGCCTCGGTATTATTCTTGATCATGTAAAGCCACGATACCGTCCTCCGGGTCGCGCTCGCTCGAAACATTCGGTAACCGGCGGCATGTGCTGACAAAGAGTCCATGAGACGATCGATATCGAGAGCGAGGGGCCTTGGAATGGTATCGCGGCCGTGGGATTATTCTCGAGTCGCGGAAAAGCCTCTGGAGATCGCGGTCGACGTGTCCGCGGATTTCGTATCGCGAATTCACCGCCTCGTGTAACCGTAGTGTTCGCGAACGCAAGATTATTGCGCGATAATTCGCCCGGTCGGGACGAAGACCGTACACGCGGTAATGGCCACGTCTAGAATGTTCGCCTATTTCGTGTGTCGAGATTTTTTCGCGTTGAAGTAGTCGCGTTCCGACGATGCTCGCGTCAGGAAAATTCGCGTGGGATCGTGATTCGCGTTCGGTTATCGTTCGCGTTAGATTTAGTACGTACGTTATGATTCGCGTCGAAATGTTGCTCAGGTTCGGCGGGCCCTTACGTTGGGAAAATTCTGTGCGTAGAATATTCGTTGGGTTGTTTCTTGCGCTGCCGTGTAGGACTCGCGTTGGATTGCTATTGCGTTCCGTAGGAGTCGCGGTAATTGCGTATGTTCGCGTTCATTGTTGTCTCTTGCGTGGTTACTCGCGGGAATCCCGTACTTTCGCGCTAGCTACGGTGTTTTGCGTCATGACGAGGACCTCTGCTCCTCGTTTCTTCGCGTTGAAAACTTGCTGACAACCGCGTATTGCATCGGACATTACTCGCGCTATAATTATTGCGTGCGTTAGATTATGATCTGCGTTAGATTAAGATTTGCGTTAGATTAAGATTTGCGTTAGACTAAGACACTCGCGTTAGAATTAAGGATTAGCTGGCGACAGAACTTCTGCACGGCTCGGGACGTGGCATTCACGCGCTTCGGGCGTGACGCGCACCGCGCGCACGCGCACACGCGCGCCCGCACGCACGCCCGCACGCCCGCACGCCCGCACGCCCGCACGCCCGCACGCCCGCCCGCACGCCCGCACGCCCGCACGCCCGCCCGCACGCACGCCCGCCCGCACGCCCGCACGCACGCCCGCACGCCCGCACGCCCGCACGCCCGCACGCCCGCACGCACGCCCGCACGCACGCACGCACGCACGCACGCACGCACGCACGCACGCACGCACGCACGCACGCACACACACACTTATTTAATATAAATATTTTATACATTCTGCAAACATGTGTGGAGACTAGAAGCACATTCTTTGATAAACACAGCAACTGAATTAGTCACAGATAATTCCATAACATTTCACTAGATTTTAAAAACGGAAACAATAATAATAAACTCTCGCTTAACAAAATATCATGGTTTGTAAATGGACTTTCTCTTGATATCAGTCATGTGTAGTTAATGAAGCCAATACAGATAACAGAAAAGTTAGTCAAAACCACATTATACATTTCTGTATTTTATTTGAAAACTAGAAAAAATTTTAGAAAGAGGAATATAATGTGCTATTCTCTAAAAAAGCAAATGTACATTAATATTTTTAGTAAAATATGAGGGCAAAAACTATCTTTAGACATATGTATGCATGTAAGTTTTTTCAGTTTAATTATTTATATTTTTTAAGTTTTGTGTTAGAACAGATTAGCTTGTACTAACTGTTATGCCTTAAAATGAGTGATAAATGACAATTTCGACATCTTTTATTTATTGGCAGTTTTGACACCTACAAATATATATAAAAAAATATATAAAAGCAGTTTTGACGACAGTAGTCAAAACTGCCTTTCTGTATATAAATATATATAAAGTTAAATAACGGTAGGTTTGACGACAGTCGTTCAAATTAATTTTTCTATATACTTATATATATTCAGCCGTGTAAAGATAGTTTTGACGACAGTCGTCAAAACTACCCTTCTATAGCCACACAAATATATAGCCATGCAAAGGTAGATTTGACAACTGTCGTCAAAACTTCCAAATATCGTCAAAACTGCCATGTTATAAGATAAATTGTCGTCAATAGTGCCTTTAGACAAAGATATATATATATGTGTGTGTGTGTGTGTGTGTGTGTGTGTGTGTGTGTGTGTGTGTGTGTGTGTGTGTGTGTGCGCGTGTGCGCGTGCGCGTGCGCGTGCGCGCGTGTGTGTGTGTGTGTGTGTGTGTGTGTAAGTTTCTCAATATAAATTTTACAAATACTTTTATTTTAGCGATACATATTCATTCCTCTGCAAAGTGTAAAAAACGCGTCTATTCACACAAGCACACGTCCCTGTAGCGCACCTCGTGCGCTATCGGGAAAGAAACGTGCGTGCGCTATTGGGAAATAAACGTGTCTATTCTCGTTAGCACACGACCAATTTGCGCACCTCGTGCGCTATCGGGAAAGAAACGTGCGTGCGCTATCGGGAAAGAAACGCGTCTTTTCTCTTTAGCACACGTCCCTGTAGCGCACCTCGTGCGCTATCGGGAAAGAAACGCGTTTTTTTTTCTCTTTAGCACACGTCCCTTTAGCGCACCTCGTGCGCTATCGGGAAAGAAACGTGCGTGCGCTATTGGGAAATAAACGTGTCTATTCTCGTTAGCACACGACCAATTTGCGCACCTCGTGCGCTATCGGGAAAGAAACGTGCGTGCGCTATCGGGAAAGAAACGCGTCTTTTCTCTTTAGCACACGTCCCTGTAGCGCACCTCGTGCGCTATCGGGAAAGAAACGCATCTTTTCCCACATAACATAAAAATATACCTAGTATATGCAATGTATATACACATATGTAGATTGCATGTTCTATGTATGTGCTTTCTTCATGCAATGTACATACATAGGATGTGAAATGTATGCGCAAATGGAACAGAAACTATGTACATAGAAGGTCCAAGGTATATACATGTGTATATAACTTACATATGCTATGTATATTTGTTCTCTATATGCATTCTTTATACACATAGCATGTATATAATACGTATATACCTGGTATATACCCTGCATATACACATATGTATAATGTATGTTTTATGTATGTATCTTTTTGATGCAATGTACATACATAGAATGTAAAATGTATGCCCAAATGTAATCCGAATAATGTACATAGAAAGTCCAAGAATATACATGTGTATATAATATGCATAATTAATGTATATTTCTTTTGTATATGCATTCTTTATACATAGCATGTATATAATACGTATCGTCATATGTAAATAATACGTATTTTATACAGGAGATGTTATATTATGTTCAGCTTACATTCCCTCCTCCCCCGCCTCAGACAAACACCACTCATGTACACACACATAACTTATGTGTAGAATGATGAAGAGAGAGAATTAACATAACAAAATATTAGAAAAACAAGCTTAGAAGTGAATAAAATAATAAAGACTTAAATAATAAAAGATTTATATGTGTAATTATATAGTTTCATCTAATCTGATTTATTTTATAAAATATAAAA